>CM064492.1:35356356-35416356 GCA_032716605.1 Paralithodes platypus
TGGAATTAAATTAAAAACCAAAAAGGCAAACCTAGATGTCACAAAAAGTTTCTTCACCTACAGTGTGGCGACAGAGTGGAATAAACTACCAGCGAGAGTGGTGTAGAGCGACACAATAAACGCTTTCAAGGGAAGGTTTGACCTCTATCTACAGAGGGCTGGGGTGATATGAAAAAAAAAAAAAAAATATATATATATATATATATATATATATATATATATATATTGAGAATATATCACAAATACACGTGAGCCACTAAATGTTTCTAGTCTCTCAGTGGGGATCGAACCATCGACCATCAGAACGATAGCCGATGCTTAATCAATTACACCACGGCAGTCTAAGTGGTGTAATTGATTAAGCATCGGCTATCGTTCTGATGGTCGATGGTTCGATCCCCACTGAGAGACTAGAAACATATATATATATATGTATATATGTGTATATGTTTGTGTATATGTATGTATATGTACGTGTGTATATGGGTATATATGCTGTATATATGCATGTATGTGTGTATATATGTATGTATGTATGTGTATGTATGTACACTGTACAGTATGTATTTTTTTTTCTATGTGATTGAGGGAGGCAAAAGGCAGAATTGCCTATAGCGAGTGCCTCCCCCATAGTTGAAAGAGTGACAGGGCCAAAATCAAGGGACGATCGAGCAAAAATGCCTGGACACACGGAGTTTGAAGCAATTTAAGTCATAGGAAGAGGGAAAGACTGATTCTGGGAGAGAGTTCTAGAGCTCAGCTGTTGAGTAGAAGAAAGTTTGAGAGTAATGTTTCACTCTTGGGTTAGAGAGTTGCACAGAGTAGGGGTGGGATTGAGTTGCAAGACGGGTACCACGTGCCCTACGTAAAGGAGGTGGTATGCACTGGGAAAGCTCTGAGGAACACTGATTATTATAGTAGCGATAGAATAGCGAGAGAGATGCAACATTGCGGTGGAGAGAGAGAGATTGCAGAGAGTTGGTGAGTGGATGGGAGTTAATGATACGAAAGGCCTTCCTTTCAACTTTGTCTAGGAGAGCGGTGTGAGAGGAACCTCCCCACACATGTGAACAATACTCAATACAAGGACGCACTATGCCCCTGTACAGACCAAGAAGCTGTGTTGGGGAAAAGAACCCCCTAAGGCGGTTGAGCACACCCAGCTTCTGGGAGGCTGCCTTAGCAAGACTGGTAATATGGTCCTTCCAAATGAGAGCAGAAGAAAAAGAGACACCAAGAATATTGAGAGAAGATGAAGGGTTGATTTTTGTATTGTTGAAGAATAAGGGATAGTCCGCTGGGAGATCCTGACGGGTAGATAGATGGAGAAATTGGGTTTTGGAAGCATTAAAGGTAACAAGGTTTTCTCTGCCCCAATTGGAGATAGTATTTAGATCAGAATTTAAGAGTTCTATGGCTTCATTACGTTTGTCGTTAAGGTATTGCTGGCTGGGGCGTTCTGAAAAACTAATGGAGTAGTGTAAGGTTGAGTCGTCTGCGTATGAATGGATGGGAATTAAGGTACAGTTAAGGAGATCATTTATAAAAATTAGAAAGAGAATAGGAGATAGGACAGAACCCTGAGGAACACCAGAGTTTATAGGGTGAGGAAGTGAACAATGGCAATCCACAACCGCGGCTATGGAACGGCCGGAAAGGAAATTAGAGACAAAGGCACAGATGGAGGGATAGAAACTGAAGGAGGGTAGTTTGGAAATTAAAGATTTGTGCCAGACTCTATCGAAAGCTTTCGATATGTCTAGAGCAATAGAAAAAGTCTCACCGAAGTCCCGAAAGGAGGATGACCAAGAGTTAGTAAGATATGAAAGAAGATCACCAGTAGAGCGACCTTAAGGAAGCCATACTGGCGATCTGAGAGCAGATTATGAGAAGAGAAATGCTTAAGAAATTTGGAAGCAAGAATAGTTTCAAAAACTTTAGAAAGACAAGAGATGAGAGCAATTGGACGATAGTTGGAGGGTTGAGAGCGGTCACCCTTCTTTGGGACAGGTTGAATGTGACCAAACTTCCAGCATGAAGGGAAGACGTTAGAGGATAGACAGAGACGAAAGAGTTTGCCTAGGCAGGGAGTCAGCACGGAAGCACAGTTTTTGAGAACAACAGGAGGAATACCGTCCGGACCGTACGCCTTATTAGTGTTAAGCCCAGAGAGGGTAGAAAGTACATCTTTAGAAGAGATTAGGATATTAGGCATAAGTAAGAGAGAGGAGGGTGGAGAGGGAGGAATAGCACTGGAATCATCCAAGGTGGAATTTCTAGCAAAAGTTTGAGCGAAGAGTTTAGCTTTGTCAGAAGAAGAAGTGATGGTTGTACCATCAGAGTGGGAAAGGGGAGGGAAAGACGAGGAAGAGAAATTGTTGGAGAGGTTTTTGGCTAGATGCCAGAAAGCTTGGGAAGAGCTAGAGTTGGATAGTTCAGTGCATTTATTATTGATGAAAGAATGTTTGGCAAGTCGAAGAACAGATTTGGCTTGATTCCGGGCAGAAACATAGGAAGAATGAGAGTCTTGAGTTTTAAGGCGACGGTACCGTTTGAATGCTTCCTCCTTATTGTGGACAGCAGTAGAACAGGCGTGAGTAAACCAAGATTTTTTAGCATTAGTCTGAGAGAAAGAGAATGGAATGTATGCTTCCATTCCCGATAGAATTACCTCGGTAATGCGTTCAGCACTCTCCTCGGGTCCCCGGCCACGGAAGCAGAAATCATTCCATGGGAAATCAAAGAAGTACTGCCGGAGAGCCTCCCAGTCGGCAGCGCCAAAGTGCCGCCGGCTAGGAGGATCGGGTGGCCGTACTGGAGAGATAGGACAGGTGACAGATAAGTTTATGGGGTATTAAAGGGACATGGGCTTATTAAGGGGACATGGGCGTATTAAGGGGACATGGGCGTATTAAAGGGACATGGGCGCATGAAGGGGACATGGGCGTATTAAGGGGACATGGGCGTATTAAGGGGACATGGGCGTATTAAGGGGACATGGGCGTATTAAGGGGACATGGGCGTATTAAGGGGACATGGGCGTATTAAGGGGACATGGGCGCATTAAGGAGACATGGGCGTATTAAGGGGACATGGGCGTATTAAGGGGACATGGGCGTATTAAGGGGACATGGGCGCATTAAGGGGACATGGGCGTATTAAGGGGACATGGGCGTATTAAGGGGACATGGGCGTATTAAGGGGACATGGGCGTATTAAGGGGGCATGGGCGCATTTATTTGATCATTCATATTATGTTTTATCATTTTTTTTTAAGTTTCCTCCCTAGACCTCCATCAAGCTTAAATTAAAAACACCCCCAAGACCCTCCTTCTAGATAAATTTGTAAATTTTTCGATAGAAAAATGTCCCGGCCGAAGGCCGATTCCTTTAAAATTACAGGTTCGCTATCGCTCGCCAGGAAAAAATCGACACCTAAAAAACACAAAAAGTCTTAATATTAAAAAAATGGGACGAAAGGTCTTATAATCGCCAAATTAATGAGCCGAACGTCATAAAATCTGAAAACGAATGGGGCTAAACATGAGGAAGAAGGGGGGCCAGAAAACGACCCATGTCCCTTAAAAAACTGGTCTGATTCCCCCCTACTGGCCATAAGAGAAAGTGACTGGCTTACCAGAGAGAGAGAGAGAGAGAGAGAGAGAGAGAGAGAGAGAGAGAGAGAGAGAGAGAGAGAGAGAGAGAGAGAGAGAGAGAGAGAGAGAGAGAGAGAGTTAGTGAGAGAGAGAGAGAGAGAGAGAGTTAGTGAGAGAGAGAGAGTTAGTGAGAGAGAGAGAGAGAGAGAGTTAGTGAGAGAGAGAGAGAGTGAGAGTGTGTGTGAGAGAGAGAGGGCTACATAGATACACAGACCTCAAGGTTCTTACTAGGCAGTCTGGCCTTACAAACTATATATACATAATATACATACATATATACACACATACACATACATATACACATATATACATATGTACATATGCCCATGTCCCCTTAATACGCCCATGTCCCCTTAATACGCCCATGTCCCCTTAATGAATGGAGAGGCGGTGTAGTGGCTCCTATACCTTGTTCCAAATGAATGGAGAGGCGGTGTAGTGGCTCCTATACCCTGTTCCAAATGAATGGAGAGGCGGTGTAGTGGCTCCTATACCCTGTTCCAAATGAATGGAGAGGCGGTGTAGTGGCTCATATACCCTGTTCCAAATGAATGGAGAGGCGGTGTAGTGGCTCCTATACCCTGTTCCAAATGAATGGAGAGGCGGTGTAGTGGCTCCTATACCCTGTTCCAAATGAATGGAGAGGCGGTGTAGTGGCTCCTATACCTTGTTCCAAATGAATGGAGAGGCGGTTTAGTGGCTCCTATACCCTGTTCCAAATGAATGGAGAGGCGGTGTAGTGGCTCCTATACCCTGTTCCAAATGAATGGAGAGGCGGTGTAGTGGCTCCTATACCCTGTTCCAAATGAATGGAGAGGCGGTGTAGTGGCTCCTATACCCTGTTCCAAATGAATGGAAAGGCGGTGTAGTGGCTCCTATACCCTGTTCCAAATGAATGGAGAGGCGGTGTAGTGGCTCCTATACCCTGTTCCAAATGAATGGAGAGGCGGTGTAGTGGCTCCTATACCCTGTTCCAAATGAATGGAGAGAGGCGGTGTAGTGGCTCCTATACCCTGTTCCAAATGAATGGAGAGGCGGTGTAGTGGCTCCTATACCCTGTTCCAAATGAATGGAAAGGCGGTGTAGTGGCTCCTATACCCTGTTCCAAATGAATGGAGAGGCGGTGTAGTGGCTCCTATACCCTGTTCCAAATGAATGGAGAGGCGGTGTAGTGGCTCCTATACCCTGTTCCAAATGAATGGAGAGGTGGTGTAGTGGCTCCTATACCCTGTTCCAAATGAATGGAGAGGCGGTGTAGTGGCTCCTATACCCTGTTCCAAATGAATGGAAAGGCGGTGTAGTGGCCCCTATACCCTGTTCCAAATGAATGGAAAGGCGGTGTAGTGGCTCCTATACCCTGTTCCAAATGAATGGAAAGGCGGTGTAGTGGCTCCTATACCCTGTTCCAAATACCTAGGCCAGACACATTGAACCCTAACCGCTGTAACTAAAAAAGGGCTAGAGCAAATGGGCTGTATATTTCCACCTCTATTCCCTGGCTGACTCTTCCCAAATGGTAGAAATGTGAACCCTAACCTCTATAACTCAAAAAGGACTAAAGCAAATGGGCTGTAAATTTGCACACCTATTCCTTGGCTGACTCTTCCCAAACGGTATAAATATTAGCTCGATAACTCAAGTCGTGTGTGAGTTATATCCACCCTATTCCCTGGCTGGCTCTTCCCAAATGGTAGAACTATTAGCTCGATTACTCTAGTCGTTTGTGAGCTATGACACACACGATGACACAAAACTAAGCAAGATAGTGAACACACAAGAGGACACGGGCCAGCTGCAGGAAGACATACATGTAGTGTTCCAGTGGACCAGGGTAAACAACATGCAATTCAATGAAGACAAATTCCAATTAATTAGGTACGGAGATAATAATGTCGTTAAAGAGAACACAAACTACCTAACAGAATCTACCCACATAATAGAACGGAAAGACAGTGTTAAAGACCTTGGGGTGTTAATGTCTGAAAATATGTGTTTCAAAGAACATAACCAGGTCAAAGTTGCGGCTGCGAAACGTCTAACGGGTTGGATTCTGCGTACATTTAAAACACGCGGTGAATTACCTATGATAACGCTCTTCAAATATCTAGTGCTACCGCGGCTTGAATACTGTAGCGTATTAACATCCCCATACAAAGCAGGTGAAATAAATGGGTATAGCATGGAAAATAAATGGGTATAGCATGGAAAATAAATGGGTATAGCATGGAAAATAAATGGGTATAGCATGGAAAATAAATGGGTATAGCATGGAAAATAAATGGGTATAGCATGGAAAATAAATGGGTATAGCATGGAAAATAAATGGGTATAGCATGGAAAATAAATGGGTATAGCATGGAAAATAAATGGGTATAGCATGGAAAATAAATGGGTATAGCATGGAAAATAAATGGGTATAGCATGGAAATAAATGGGTATAGCATGGAAAATAAATGGGTATAGCATGGAAAATAAATGGGTATAGCATGGAAAATAAATGGGTATAGCATGGAAAATAAAATACCTTATGGATCACTTATGTAAGGAACCTGTAACTGTATTCAATCCGAGGGTAGTTACTTTGAGTTCCACTATTTCGCCCCATTATGTTGGCGATTATAATACGTTTCGTCACCTTCAGGTCATACTTGTTTCTTAATATATTCGAAGCTAACCTAATCCTTGATTTTGGCCCTGTCACTCTTTCAACTATGGGGGAGGCACTCCGCCGCACTCGCTATAGGCAGTTCTGCCTTTTGCCTCTCTTAATCACATAGAAAAAAACAAAAACATTTAACTAAGGCCCTGTTTCGCCCCATTATTTTGGCGATTATAAGATGTTTCGTCACATTTAGGTAACGCTTGTTTCTTAATATATTCGAAGTTAACCAAGTTTACCCTAATCCAATTTAACGTAGATAATTTCATCTAACTAAACCAAACATGCTAAACCTAACTAAACCTAAATGTGTCCTTTTACGAGTGTGGTTAATTTGACCTTCCCAAAAGTACTCTACATGGCTTAGAAAAAAGGTATAAATAAAAATATTATATATACAGTATATATATATATATATATATATATATATATATATATATATATATATATATATATATATAGCATATCAAAGTACCGCCCTTTCATTCATTATAAAACCAGTTCGCTACCTACCGGTCAAGCGAAAGTGACACACAAAGGAGAGATAGTAAGATACAGCCAGAATAGAAGCGAGTTTCACACCGGGTAGTTACACTGACTACACAGACTCTGCAGTCCCTACTAGCTTGTCCGGCATGATGCATAAATTTATAGTTGCTACTAAATGGAAAACATGGATTAATTAAATTACGCTGCAGGCACTCTCCCTACTCACCAGAGAGAGAGAGAGAGAGAGAGTGAGAGTGAGAGTGAGATAGAGAGTAGAGAGTAGCAAATCAAAGTTCGGAATCATTAAGGGAGCCCACTTCGCTTTTTTTTTCTTTTTCTCTCCCTCTCTCTTTGGCTTGTATCCATTCGGCCCCATTCAGCCAACTGTTTTAAGACGTTTATCCCCATCCAGGTGTCAATTTCTTCCTGGCGAGCAATAGCGAGCCAGCATTGTATGGAGAAATCCGGCTTCGCCGGAGAAATGTTTCTATCGAAAAATGTACAAATTTAGCTTGCTTTCTAAACAAAAATATATATTTTCCTGGAGGGGGGTAAACGTCTTAAAACAGTAGGCTGAATGGGGACGAATTGATACAAGCCAAAGAGAGAGGGAGAGAAAGAGAAAACAAGTGAGGTGGGCTCCCTTAAAGAAACTTGAGGGTAGACTAAACCAAATTATAATCATTCAATACGCTCCCTTCCACAAAGACCCGGAAGGAAGCTGGCAATAAATGCAGTTGATGATTTGATTTGACACCTTGAGGATACGACGCGTTTGCAGTTTAATGTGTGTGTGTGTGTGTGTGCGTGTGTGTGTGAGAGAGAGACAGAGAGAGTGAGTGAGTGAGAGTTACAAGGAATAGTTAGTATCTCGAAGACCTTGCGGTCCATTCCGAGGAGATAGAGAGACTGTTTAGTGCACTACATTCTTTACGGAGTGTGCAAAATAGAGAGAGAGAGAGACAGATAGAGATAGAGAGAGAGAAAGAGAGTGGGTGAGTGAGTGAGTGAGTGAGAGAGTGAGAGAGTGAGAGAGAGAACGAGCTAGAGAGAGAATAAACATCCGTTCAAACATTAGCACCTTCAAGCCCTTCTTCTAATGTATCTTAGATAAAATAAAACAGTGAAAGTCTTGTTTGTGTTCGATACTGATTCAAAGGATACGTACCGGTACCTATTTGGGCTCAAAACTGTACATGAATGATACTATTGATTATCCCCATTTCTTAACCCCTTCTGTACCGGCCACGTCGTTTTACTTTTATTCTACCTGTTTTTAGACGGTTTTGTACAGTTAAAGTAGGATCTGTGGTAGTAAAAGGGGTTAAGTGAGAGAGTTGGCAGCCTGTTAATTAATGGAGGCCCCTTTTAAACTGAATACAATCGTCTAACAGTAGCCAGAATATAATGAAAAGGACGTGGCTGGTACATAAAGGGTTAACCACTTCTGTACCAGCGACGTGTTTTGTAGTATATGCTAGCTATATGTAGACGATTGTATGCAGTTTAAGAAGTATCTGTGGTAGTAACAAGGGTCTAGTGAGATAGTTCAAAGCCTGTTAGTTGCTGGAGCCCTTTTTAAACTGAAGAAAATCGTCTAATAGTAGCCAAAATAAAGTTAAAAGGACGTCACGGGTACAGAATGGTTTCACCTCTTCTGTACAGGCGACGTATTTTTAATTATATGCTGGCTACTATGAAACGATTTTGTTCAGTTTAGAAAGAGTCTCCAGCCATAAATTGGCTTCGAAGTATGTCACTTAACTCTGTTTGCTACCATAGATACTTCTTAAGCTGCACAGAATCGTCTAAACATAGCTAGAATATAATATAATAGACGTGGCGGTACAGAATGAGTTATTAGAGCCTGTAGTTGTTATCACGTTCAGTAATGAGTTATTAGAGCCTGTAGTTGTTATCACGTTCAGTAATGAGGTTATTAGAGCCTGTAGTTGTTATCACGTTCAGTAATGAGTTATTAGAGCCTGTAGTTGTTATCACGTTCAGTAATGAGTTATTAGAGCCTGTAGTTGTTATCACGTTCAGTAATGTAATGTTATAATAACTTGTCTTTCTTATCCTCCTTCACTCAGCCACAGCCTCCCTGTTACTCACAAGTAAACAATGCCACATTAAGGGGAGATGCTCAGTTGTTTGCTCTATTTATATATATATATATATATTGTTTCTAGTGTCCTTACTAGAACTCCAAGCTGAAAACACTCCCAAGATAAATTTGTAAATTTTTCGGTAGAAAAATATCCCGACCGAACGATTCCTCCTGCAAATACTGGCACGCTATTGCTCGCCAGGAGAAAATCGACACCTAAATGGCACGAAAGGTCTTCATATTGACAAAGAAATGGGGCGAGAGGTCTTAAAATCGCCAAACTAATGGAACGAACGTCTTAAAATCTCAACACTAATGGGGCTAAACATGAGGGAGAAGGGGGTCAGAAAAGCCCTATCCCCCACCCCACCCCCTTATAATAGAGCCTGTAATGTAGTTTTTGTGACGTTCAGTAATCTAACGTTATAATAACTTGTCTGCTTCTTCCTCCTTCCTGTTACTCCCACTAGTAAACAATGCTCCCTTAATTATATATAAAGGTAGAGGGCTCACAAAAACTAGTTCTCTGAGGGCTAATATCAAAAAGTTTAAGAGGACACTGACTGCTTTTTTGGCCTATAAATTCATTAATTCTTAGTTTCCTCCCTAGACATCCCTCAAACTTAGAAAAACATCCCGTAGACCTCCCCTCAAGATAAATTTGTAAATTTTTCGGTAGAAAAATTTCCCGGCCGAAGGCCGGTTCCTCTTACAATTACAGGCTCGCTATCGCTCTCCAGGGAAAAATTGACACCTAAATGGCACGATAGGTCTTAAAATATATAACGAAATGGGACGAAAGTTAGTAAAATCGCCAAACTAATGGGCCGAACGTCTTATAATCTCAAAATAAATGGGGCTTAACACGAGGGAGGAGGAGGACTCGAAAACCCAACTGCCTCCCCTCAAAGAACGGCGTTAGAGAAGGGGGTGGGGGGTGGGTGGATATTCACAGCCAGAGAGAAACTTCAGTACCGTATACATAGTTAACCCTCTCACGTTCTTGACGCAATTTTGAGCCTATTGGGGATACTTTAAAGCCTTTGTTACCATCAGGACGACCTTTTATTTAGTTTAGTTACTTCAACCTCTGCAGTTGTCTTTGAGTTAGCTGTGGGCAGAAAACTAATTTTGGAGAGGTAATTATAAGTGAGCTAGATTATTCTATTTAGTATTGCTAATCTGGCAACCTCTGCGTCATATGGTCGTGAGAGGGTTAACGCTATGCTATTGTTTAATGTGTATACAGTATATTAGTAATGTAGGACGATATAATTGATATATAATTAAATCCATGTTAAATAATGGCGTCCTTCTAGTGTGTGTGTGTGTGTGTGTGTGTGTGTGTGTGTGTGTAATAGAATATGTGCCGTTTATGTGTGCTTGTTTGGTGTTTATTGGTTTTGTTGTGTGTTTTTGTGTGTTTGTATATGTGTGAAAGTTATGTAAGCCGTGTGTTGTTGTTGTTGTTGTTGTTGCCTGTATGTTATGACCCAATCTCTAACTCCCCATAGATCATATTAGACCTGTCGCAAGTATAGTTTCTCTGTATCAATCACTCTCTCCCCTCTCTCAATGTTGTACCAATAGATTGTGTATTGTTTTGAGTTAGCTATACGATGAGGAAAATACCTGATGCATTGTAGGTTAGATTATTGGTGTAATGTGTTGGTTATACTATTACATATGATATTTTTTATGATTTTTTTTACATATGAATTTTCTGTTTTGACTGGTGATAGGTTCGTGTGTATGTGTGTCAAGAGGATATGCTATTGTGTGTGTGTGTGTGTATGCATGTGTGTGTGTGTGTGTATAATAACCCAATATTTCCCCATAGATTACATTACACCTGTCGCAAGTATAGTTTCTCTTAACCCGTTCACTCAATAACTACCCCCCCCCCCCACCTCCTCCCTGTCAATTATTTACCAATGGTTCTTGTGTTTTGGCTTAGCTGTAGGGATTAAGGTATAATAGCTCTGGCTTGTTGTGATAGCTTGGGTTCTGGGTTAGCTATAAGATCAAGTCAGATATAATAGCTCTGACTTGTTGTGATAGGTAGGGTTCTGGGTTAGCTATAAGATCAGGTAAGGTATAATAGCTCTGACTGGTGATATAGGTAGGGTTCTGGGTTAGCTATAAGATCAGGTAAGGTATAATAGCTCTGACTGGTGATATGTATATAGGTACTGAATATATATTATAGCTATAAGATCAGGTAAGGTATAATAGCTCTGACTGGTGATATAGGTTGGGTTTTATCAAGTAAGGTATAATAGCTAATATATTATAATATAGGTATATAATTTAGGTCTGGGTCATATAAGGTATAAGCTCTGCTGGTGCGACTGGGTCTGGTTCTGGGTCTTCTACTGGGTTGTCATGCTTGGTTTGGTTTTATCTGGGGTATTTGGAGTATGGTTATTGTAGTTTTAGCTGAACCCTGCTGTCTTGGTGGTTAATGGTTAAAAGGGGAGGGGGGCTGACCGTTTGTTTGGTCTGTTAATTCTGTAATGTAGTATATGATTTGTCAGTTTTCCCTCCCTAGACCTCCATCAAGCTTAGAAAAACACCACCTAGACCCCCCCCCCCCCCCTTAAGATAAATGTGTACATTTTTCGGTATAAAAATGTCCCGGCCGAAGGCAGGTTCCTTTTAAAGTTGCAGGCTCGCTATCCCTCGCCAGGAAATAATCGACACCTAAATGGCACGAAAGGTCTTAAAGTTGACAGGAAAATGGGGCGAAAGGTGTTAAAATCGCCAAACTAATGGGCCGAACGTCTTATATTCTCAAAACTAGTGGGGCTAAACATGAGGGAGAAGGGGGTCCAGAAAAACGGTCTGCCTCCCCCTAAGTCCTGCATTTGGTGTCCTGAATTTGAATCCCGGAAGTACCACATGCTTGCATTAACCCCCGCTGTGCCGGTGCCGTCCTGCTAACTTTATTCTGGCAACTATTCGACGATTTTAATCAATTTAATAAGGGCCTCCAGCAATTAACAGGCTTCGAACTGTCTCACTCAACCATGTTTACTACCACTGCACAGAATCGTCTAAGCATAACTAGAAATAAATTAAAAAGGCGTCTCCGGTACAGAAGGGGTTAATTTCATTTGGGATGATTGATTTTAAGAAAAGTAATTTATTAAGATTATTTGCTATTTTATCAGGTAAGGTGTAATAGTGTTTGGCTTTTGATAGTTTAGTTCTGCATTACCATATCAAGTCCGTTATTATAGTTTAGTTCTGCATTACCATATCAAGTCCGTTAATATAGTTTAGTTCTGCATTACCATATCAAGTCCGTTATTATAGTTTAGTTCTGCATTACCATATCAAGTCCGTTATATAGTTTAGTTCTGCATTACCATATCAAGTCCGTTATTATAGTTTAGTTCTGCATTACCATATCAAGTCCGTTATTATAGTTTAGTTCTGCATTACCATATCAAGTCCGTTATTATAGTTTAGTTCTGCATTACCATATCAAGTCCGTTATTATAGTTTAGTTCTGCATTACCATATCAAGTTTAGTTCTACCGTTATCAGTCCGTTATTATAGTTTAGTTCTGCATTACCATATCAAGTCCGTTATTATAGTTTAGTTCTGCATTACCCATATCAAGTCCGTTATATAGTTTTAGTTCTGCATTACCATATCAAGTCCGTTATATAGTTTAGTTCTGCATTACCATATCAAGTCCGTTATTAGTTTTAGTTCTGCATTACCATATCAAGTCCGTTATTATAGTTTAGTTCTGCATTACCATATCAAGTCCTTATTAGTTTAGTTCTGCATTACCATATCAAGTCCGATTATAGTTTAGTTCTGCATTACCATATCAAGTCCGTTATTATAGTTTAGTTCTGCATTACCATATTCAGTCCGTTATTATAGTTTAGTTCTACATTACCATATCAAGTCCGTTATTATAGTTTAGTTCTGACATTACCATATCAAGTCCGTTTATATAGTTTAGTTCTACATTACCATATCAAGTCCGTTATTATAGTTTAGTTCTGCATTACCATATCAAGTCCGTTATATAGTTTAGTTCTGCATTACCATATCAAGTCCGGTAATATAGTTTAGTTCTGCATTACCATATCAAGTCCGTTATTATAGTTTAGTTCTGCATTACCATATCAAGTCCGTTTATTATAGTTTAGTTCTGCATTACCAAGGTTAGTCTGCATTACCATATCAAGTCCCGTTTAATACTGCATTACCATATCAGTCCGTTAATATAGTTTCTGCATTACCATATCAAGTCCGTTACTTATAGTTTAGTTCTGCATACATCAAGTCCGTTATTATAGTTAGTTCTGCATTACCATATCAAGTCCGTTAATATAGTTTAGTTCTGCATTACCATATCAAGTCGTTAATATAGTTTAGTTCTGCATTACCATACAAGTCCGTATATTAGTTTAGTTCTGCAGTACCAGAGTCCGTTAATAGTTTAGTTCTGCATTACCATATCAAGTCCGTATTATAGTTTAGTTCTGCATTACCATATCAAGTCCGTTATTATAGTTTAGTTATTACCAATCAAGTCCGTCTGCATACCATAGCAAGTCCGTGATTACATGCCGTTATTATAGTTTGAGGTTCTGCATGACCATATCAGGTTGTTTAGTTCTGCATTACCATATCAAGCCGTTATAGTTTAGTTCTGCATTACCATATCAAGTCCGTTATATAGTTTCTGCATTACCATATCAAGTCCAGTCTGCATTACCATATCAAAGGCCGTTAATATAGTGTTCTGCATTACCAGAAGTCCGTTATTAGTGTAGTTTCTGCATTACCATATCAAGTCCGTTAATAGTTTAGTTCTGCATTACCATATCAAGTCCGTTATTATATTAGTTTAATCTACCACATATCAAGTCCGTTATTATAGTTTAGTTCTGCATTACCATATCAAGTCCGTTATTATAGTTTAGTTCTGCATTACCATATCAAGTCCGTTATTATAGTTTAGTTCTGCATTACCATATCAAGTCCGTTATTATAGTTTAGTTCTGCATTACCATATCAAGTCCGTTATTATAGTTTAGTTCTACATTACCATATCAAGTCCGTTAATATAGTTTAGTTCTGCATTACCATATCAAGTCCGTTATTATAGTTTAGTTCTGCATTACCATATCAAGTCCGTTATTATAGTTTAGTTCTACATTACCATATCAAGTCCGTTATTATAGTTTTGATTTATATTCCAATCTGAAGAGACAATAGGTACTGACTCTTTACATAGAAAAACAAGCCTTATATATTATGTATGTATGGTTGTGTGTGTGTGTGTGTGTGTGTGTGTGTGTATTACTAACCTATCTACTTTATATATATATATACAGTATATATATATATATATATATATATATATATATATATATATATATATATATATATATATATATATATATATATATATATATATATATATATATATATATAACCTGCAACTAATCACTCTTGTAACAATGCCTCTCTCTCTCTCTCTCTCTCTCTCTCTCTCTCTCTCTCTCTCTCTCTCTCTCTCTCTCTCTCTCTCTCTCTCTCTCTCTCTCTCTCTCTCTCTCTCTCTCTCTCTCTCTAACACTATATCATATTCCACCTCACAAAGGTACTCCTAGTAACTCGATCCTCCAAGCAAGGCGTTTGGAAAGGTTAAGAGATCCTTTTTAGTGTTTATGGTGTTTATAACTTACAGTACCCATTATGTGTTAGTGTTTATGGTGTTTATAACTTACAGTACCCATTATGTTTTAGTGTTTATGGTGTTTATAACTTATAGTACCCATTATGTTTTAGTGTTTATGGTGTTTATAACTTACAGTACCCATTATGTTTTAGTGTTTATGGTGTTTATAACTTATAGTACCCATTATGTTTTAGTGTTTATGGTGTTTATAACTTACAGTACCCATTATGTTTTAGTGTTTATGGTGTTTATAACTTACAGTACCCATTATGTTTTAGTGTTTATGGTGTTTATAACTTATAGTACCCATTATGTTTTAGTGTTTATGGTGTTTATAACTTATAGTACCCATTATGTTTTAGTGTTTATGGTGTTTATAACTTATAGTACCCATTATGTTTTAGTGTTTATGGTGTTTATAACTTACAGTACCCATTATGTTTTAGTGTTTATGGTGTTTATAACTTACAGTACCCATTATGTTTTAGTGTTTATGGTGTTTATAACTTACAGTACCCATTATGTTTTAGTGTTTATGGTGTTTATAACTTACAGTACCCATTATGTTTTAGTGTTTATGGTGTTTATAACTTACAGTACCCATTATGTTTTAGTGTTTATGGTGTTTATAACTTACAGTACCCATTATGTTTTAGTGTTTATGGTGTTTATAACTTACAGTACCCATTATGTTTTAGTGTTTATGGTGTTTATAACTTACAGTACCCATTATGTTTTAGTGTTTATGGTGTTTATAACTTACAGTACCCATTATGTTTTAGTGTTTATGGTGTTTATAACTTACAGTACCCATTATGTTTTAGTGTTTATGGTGTTTATAACTTACAGTACCCATTATGTTTTAGTGTTTATGGTGTTTATAACTTACAGTACCCATTATGTTTTAGTGTTTATGGTGTTTATAACTTACAGTACCCATTATGTTTTCGTTTATCGTGTAGGATCTTACTGAAGAAACATTGGACAAAAGCTATACAAGTAAGAATGGAGCAGAAAAGACACTCAATAAGAAAATTAGTGAGAGTTAGAGGAAATTATAGCAAATATCCAATCGGAGGAGAGTAGGTGCTTTTCTAGCTTAATTCCGAGTTGTGTACGAGTAATGGGGTTAAATTCTGGAGTGTTGAATATATAGAGTGGGGATATTATACAGAGAGAGAGTGAGTGAGAGAGAGAGAGGGGGAGGGGGTAGGATATAGTTAGTAGAAAGGGATTACATAAGGAGAGAAGAGGAAGGAGAGAGAGAGAGAGTAAAAAAACAAAAAAACAACAATGAGGAATGAAAATAAAAGAAATGCTGCAGAGAGACTTGACTTTAATAAATAACCTTTATATACAGTTTTTGTGTACTGTTCAGTTCAAGTTATGCAATAAATATACCGTAGTATATATATGAATGAAAATATAAGAAGAATAAAACAAGAAGTAAGGAGAGAGAGAGAGAGAGAGAGAGAGAGAGAGAGAGAGAGAGAGAGAGGGGGGGGGGTTAGAGGAAGTGAGCAAGACTGTAGCCACCAGCCTAACCTTCTGTTGCTGTGACCTGTGTGTGACCCTTCTCAGGCTATAATATACTCCCCCTCTCTCTTTCTCGCTCTCGCTCTCTCTCTCTCTCTCTCTCTCTCTATATATATATATATATATATATATATATATATATATATATATATATATATATATATATATATATATATATATATATATATATATATATGTACAGTATATACTGTATATATATACATACATATAATACATACGGTAGATAATTGTACATATTAAGAATACATTACGACCTTCACAAGCGTACCCCACAATATATCTTGTACCTCTTTTTGCCAAACTGCAAATTGTTCCTAAATATAATAACTTTGTAATTATCCTGTAACGCCTCTGCCCTTGACCCTAAATTACCCTCCCTTGCAGGTTAATTATACATGGCTGGCTTATTAATTCACCTGTCGTATGATCACCTTCACCGTTGAACTATATACATTTAAAGCCCGTTTGCTCCAGCCCTCTCTGAGTTATCCCGTTCAGTGCCGATGATGTTTTTTATATTTTAGTTCAGCTACGTTAAAACAATTTTATGAAGCTTAGGAAGGATATATGGTAGCTATAATACTGTAATAATATTAATAATAATTGATAATTGATATTAATAATAATAAATATTGAGATAGTCTATGCCCTTCTAATTAGTAGCCATCCTTCATAACCTGAATAAAGGAATCTAGTAGTTGCCAGAATATAATGACAAGGACGTCACCTATACAGAAAGGGTTAATTCTCTTGTAGCACGAATACCTTTATCGTTGAATTATATCGGAGTACATTCAAAGCCCGTTTACTCCAGCCCTCCCTTAGTTAAAAAAGGCTTGGTTTCACAATTTATAGACTAGATATATTGGCTAGACTATTAGGCTATTAGACTATGTTTTGAACTACAGTATTAAGAATTACAGTAGCCTACTGGAATTAAAAGCATATTAAAGTTCATTCTAATATATGTTTATTTTTATTTTTAGTGTGATGGTATTTTGTCATTATCTATATTGAAGAGTTTTATTTACTTCAATAATAATAATCAAATATCTATAAACATATTACTCTTAGCTGTAGTGGATTAAAGACTCTAGTGCAGATAGTCGTGTGAATCAACCAATGCCCTTGACCGTAAATTACCCTAGCATGTAGTATTATATTAATTAGAAACCCCTTAATTAATTTCTCACTTAGGGTAAATTGCAATCGTCTAGACATTCATAATTGACCTTTTTATATCATATTTTTCGTTTGTGTAATTATGAAAGTGCAATAGAAAGTGTAGCAGTGTTTAAAGGAGGTCATCAATAAAGAAAATAAGGGAGGTATTTTCACACACACACACGCCACACACACATGCACGCACGCACACACACACACATATATTATATATATATATATATATAATATTTAAGAGCTCAATAATATGCCTTGGCCTCTAAATATCCCTAGTGTAATAACCCCACTCTTTAATTGACCACTTGCGAGTTTCAGGCTATAAGGAAGTTGGAACTGTATATATTGATATTCAGCAGTTAAAATACGGTTGTAGTACATTTATAAATACATAAACACTAATTCAACATACTCTTCAGCCATTGAAACTTGCATAATCATTGCATTTATATTTACCATCGATGTCTACAGCTCCAACTTCCTTATAGCCTGAAACTCGCAAGAGGCCAATTGCAAATATTTTACAATCGTCTAGACATTGATAATGGAGTCTAAAATTATTAAAAGTTTTTGTATGGATAGTATAATTTTGTTTATATTTATTTATGTATTTGTTCTAATTAGACGGCATTAATGTATTCAGTTTAGGAAGGATGTGTAGGAGTCTGAAGGTTACATTAGAGTGTGTACCCCTTTAATTCCTAGAGGTCCTTCCTAACCTTAATAAATTATAGTTACACCATTGTATTAAAGCATAATACTCTTTGCCAAAATATCCCTAGTACAATAACCTCGCTCATAAATATTAATAATTTGTAATCGTCTGGACACTGATGATGGAGTTTAACTTTATTAACCTCTTCAGGTAATATATAGATTTCATTTAGTTTAATTCTGATTATTAGATTATTTAGGTAATACAGAATGATAGAGGAGGCTTTTAGTCATTTCATTCCTATAGGTCTTACCTAATATTAAAACACGCTTACTGTTAGCCGGGATTAACTTATTGAAGCCGTTATTATTTTGACCTACCTTTTAATGGGGGATGGTTAGTTTTTGGGGACCCCTTCTCCCTCTGGTGAGCGATAGCGAGCCTGTAATTTAGGAGAATTTTTCTACCGAAAAAATTACAAATATATCTTGAAGGGGGATCCTGGGGTTTGTTTAAGTTTGATGGAGGTCTAGGGAGGAAACTAGAAAAATATTAAATATATGAAAAAATCGACTAAAAAATTATCCCTTAAGGAAGGCCACCTCGCTTTTTTTCTCTTTCTCTCCCTCTCACTTTGGCTTGTATCCATTCGGCCCCATTCAGCGTACTGTTTTAAGACGTTTACCCCCATCCAAGTGTCAATATTTTCCTGGCAAGCGGTGGCGAGCCAGCATATATATATTTTTGTTTTGACAGCAAGCTAATTTTTTACATTTTTCGATAGAATAATTTCTCCGGCAAAGCCGGATTTCTCCATACAATGCTGGCTCGCTATCGCTCGCCAGGAAGAAATCGACACCTGGATGGGGATAAACGTCTAAAACAGTTGGCTGAATGGGGCCGAATGGATAAAAGCCAGGGAAAGAGATAAAAGGAGAGAAAAACAAACGGTGACCCCCTTAAAGTACCCGAGTACAATAACCTCTCCATAGGTCCATATCTATTAATAATGTAATCGTCTGGACGCTGATAATGGAGTGTAGCATTATTAAACCATTTGTAACTTAGACTCTTCTATAATTATTGGGTTGTTCCTTATAGGTTTGTGGAGTGATTTGTTAAGGGGGGTCACCTGCTTTTTTTTTTTTTATCTTTCTTTGACTTGTATCCATTCGGCCCCATTCAGCCAACTGTTTTAAGACGTTTATCCCCATCCAGGTGTCGATTTCTTCCTGGCGAGCGATAGCGAGCTAGCATTATATGGAGAAATCCGGCTTCGCCGGAGACATTTTTGTACAAATGTACAAATTTAGCTTGCTGTCAAAACAAAAAATATATATGCTGGCTCGCTACCGCTCGCCAGGAAAATATTCACACCTGGATGGGGGTAATTAACGTCTTAAAGCAGTAGGCTGAATGGGGCCGAATGGATACAAGCCAAAGAGAGAGGGAGAGAAAGATAAAAAAAGCTAGGTGGGTTCACTTAAGCCGTTTGTAACTGAGATTCTTCTATAATGATTGTGTTATTAGTGATAGGTTCATTTCTAAGGGATTTTGAGTTTGATCATTTTGATTTTGTTTTGGAGTTGTTCTGCTTACATGCATTTGTTTTGGAGTTGTTCTGCTTACATGCATTTGTTTTGGAGTTGTTCTGCTTACATGCATTTGTTTTGGAGTTGTTCTGCTTACATGCATTTGTTTTGGAGTTGTTCTGCTTACATGCATTTGTTTTATCTAGTATATGTAATCTCTCTCTCTCTCTCTCTCTCTCTCTCTCTCTCATTATTGTACATAAATTACTGAATACTACTAATTCATGTTATGTTTTTCTTTCAATAGGTAAGAAATGTGAATCATCTGTTTTCGAGGCATAGACCTACTCTCCTGAATCACCTATGGTAAGTTTGAATATTTTAAATATGACTTTGAGAGAGAGAGAGAGAGAGAGAGAGAGAGAGAGAGAGAGGCAGGTAGACAGGTAGACAGGCAGGCAAGCAGACTTTTAGACAGACAGACAGACACAGAGAGAGAGGGGGGGGATATGATACGTTTAATATGCGCTGAGGAACCAACACTAATAACTGGATGTGAGTGTGTGTGTGCGCGTGTGTGTGTGTGCGTGTGTGTGTGTATTATAACATCCTGCCGACCTTTCTATCCTTGTTCTTGCACCGTCTCTCCTCACTCTTCCTATACCCAAGGTTAGGGAACATCCTTACAATCCTGTTTATAAGGTGAATTACGCTACCTTTTATATTAAGAAGTGTTATGTTGAATACGTTACCCTAGTTTAACTTTTGTTTTAAATAACAACAGTATTAATTATATGTGAGCTTGTATGTGTTTAGATGGATAATTGGATAATTGACTTGCACTCTATTTGTTGTATATGTGTATATTGATAAAACAACAATATACTTAAGATTCAGGCTATTTTAGACTTATACAATTTGCGGATGTGCTTGTGTGTGTGTTACTCAGTTACTTGTTCGTCAAGGGGAATCCACGCAATGCGAGCTAAGCTCATTATTATCGCGCCTCCTTAACTGGGAATGTATTGCGTGAAATGCATGTTAAGTGTTTTATGTATTGTTGGAATGGCTGTGGATGTGTGTGTAGTCTGTATTTTTAGCCAATTGGCGACATCGGAAACGAATGCTTAGGGTGGACCTGTATGGTACCAGTCTCACTATAGACGGTACCGTCTCGCCCGAAGGCTTAGGTAGCCATCAGCTTAGGTGAACCATATGATACCCATCTCGCCTTGTACCATTTTTGCCAACCCCAGATGGGACGTCACAACGTCGTCCACTTATTCCAGGTACCTATTTACAACTAGGTGAACTGAGGCTAACACATGAAAGGAGACAAGCCCAATTTGTCTCCGCCCGGCCGGGGATTGAACCCCGGCCCCTCGTGTGTGAGACGAGAGCTCTACCACTGGGCTGTGTGTGTGTGTGTGTGTGTGTGTGTGTGTGTGTGTGTGTGGTCTCATCATTGTTTTAGCATGAGGTATATTTCCGCATTATTATTGTGTTTTATACATCCAGGTTATACCGCTTAGATCTATAATAAAACAAAATACATAAGACAAAATATTTATACTCAGTTACTATTCCAACCATTATATCCACTCACTTACCCTACGATGCTACTGTAAAAGGATAGACACCACTTCACCCCATAGAAGGAACCTGGGATAGAAATCTCGCCCGCCACCTGTCCTCTTTAGCTCGTTCATGATTTGCTTTTTTTGCCTTTCCCATGTGGCCTTTATTGTTGATGCTTTTTGTTGGGGTTTTCCAGTTTCTATGTACCGTCTGGCCTTCTGTTTGACCTGTTAAGTGTTTTGTGTTATATATATATATATATATATATATATATATATATATATGTATATGTATATATATATATATATATATATATATATATATATATATATATATATATATATATATATATATATATACTGTATATATATATATAGATATACATCAACTATATCCCACAAATGCACGTGAGCCACTAAATGTTATTACCCTCTTCCTAATTTTCGGTGGTTCGAGTCCGACTGAGAGTATATAAACAAATGTATACAGTATACTGTATATATATTAATACTGGGAAGGTTTAGTACTTTCCCTCCTCCCCCCCCCCTTCCTGTACTGAGGTATATATTATAATAACCAGTTTGTTTATAACTACACCTGTGGAGAGTTCATATCATCTATATCACCTGTTATACTGGTTATACTACCCCCCTCCCCCCCTCGTCTCTCTCTCTCTCACACATGCATTAGGTTTGATTTTGTGTGATAGTATAATGGGTGACAAAGAAACTTAATATATATATATATATATATATATATATATATATATATATATATATATATATATATATATATATATATATAGAGATATAGAGAGAGAGAGAGAGAGAGAGAGAGGTAGAGGTGGGAAGGTAGATCAGGACTAAGATAAGGATGGGTGACGGCTTGTGAACCTTTGATTTTGTGTACGTTATAATTACGTACATACACACACACACACACACACACACACATTGTTCCCAAAGAAGTACTCGTCCTGTCTTCAAGAATTTCCTGTTTCCTCCCTTCAACTCTCTTTTCTTTCTTCTCCCCTTTCTTATAGCCTCGAAACGGAGCAATTTCCTTTTCTCTCTCTCTCTCTCTCTCGTCTTCCTTCTTCTTCTCTGTTCAATCCCATATTCTCTCTTCCGCTCTATATATCTTTTTCTCTTCATCTTCTTCCTTACCCCTTCCACTCCTTCCTTCTGCGAAACTTGGCATTAAAATTCCCTCTTTCTCTCTCCCCTACTTTTCTCTACCCTCCCTTCTCCTCCTCTACGCCATTACCCCTTCCCTTCCTCCCCCTCTCCTCCTCCTTCCACCACCTCCTGCTCCTCCTTCCACCTCCCCTCCCCCCGCCACCACTAAGGTCCCATGTTATTTCAGGTTCACGGTAAAGCGTTGAGTTCGAGGTTACGTTCCCGTGACCCTGGTTCCTACAAGTTTGTGCTATATACGGTAGTTTGGTGATATATATAATTATATACTGTATACTGTAATCTATACTGGCCAAATAGATAGGGCGAATGTCTTAAATTTCAAAACTAATGGGGCTAAGCATGAGGGAAAAGGGGTTCCAGAAAAACCCCTCTTAAAATCGAAGCCCCTTCTTTTATCACTTATTGAACATACAAAGCTGAAATTACGTCACACTTCCTATTATGTCTTTGGAAGGGATAAAATGATCAAAGTGGCATAGGGCCTATAAAATTTCCTGTATTCATAATTATATATTCCATTCCTAATACCAAAAAAAGATAAGTGTTTGACATGAATGGTATATTAAAACTAAAAATCACCACCATAAAATAACCCCCATTGTTTTGGCACCGTTAGCAATTCCAGATGACGTATGAAAGTCAAAACATCAACACCTGGAGACCCTGAACTTACTGAAATGAGTCTAGAGGTTAAGGGGGGGGTGGGGGTCACCGGATTTTTTGTTTATCTTTCTCTCCACTACGGGTTTTGTACATACAGCAAGACATACTGGATCTTCCTGGATCCCGGTCAGGCCCCCATTTATGTTACCCCATCTGGGACTAGAAGCTAGGTAATAGTTTACAAGTAATTCGACCTGATTATACAGAGGTGTCGACACCCCAGAGGGACAACACAAAGACAGACGTGAGAGGATATAGACGCTAACTAGTATAAGTACCAGAAACCCAAGTTCTTATGGCACTATGATAATATATGTCTCTATAATCTAAGTGATTATTAGAGTACTGTATATCCTCTCCCCACCAGACACCCCCTAGCAGGCACTATTATAACAATCCCAGGTATACAGTATAGGTAAAACAAAATATTAGTATGGCTTGAGCAAAAGAATAAATAGTCACCAGAGTAAAACAACAAAGAAACACTCACACTAATACATATACAAAAACAGGGGAAGAATTATAACCAATATATTTATAAAAGAATTTTAATAAAATAAGTTTTACTTACAAGGTGTTTATTCAAGTGTTAAAATGAATACGTTAAACAATTAAATCAACAGTGAATTTCGTTAATAAATAAACTAAGTGAATTTAATGTTTATAAATAAAGTAAATATTTAATTATAAAGAAATAGTAAAGAAAACTAAAACAAATAAAATATCAAATTAAATGTTAATATTTAGTTAAAATGGGTTTAAGTCCTGGAGCAACTCACAACCACCCATATCATCTCCACACTGCTAGGCCCCCACAGGCAGTACGTCGAGAAAGGTGAGGCGGACAATCCAGGCTTGTAGAATCCAATAAGCACCACCCGTCGAGAACACCACCAGATATGAACTCTCTAAGCTCTCCAGCTCAAACCCTATGTCACCTCTCTTTATGTGTGATGTACCAAGCAGCGCAAGTGGGTACGTAGTGGTGAGGAGCCGAACTATTGAAGTCCCGTATGCCATTGTGGGTCATACGGTTCATTGAGGGGGTTCAGTCTGGAGTCAAGACGGCTTCCTTTGATAGGAGTAGAGAGAGTGAACCCGGGTGAGCGAGCGAGAAAGGCAAGGCGGGAGGGGGGTACAGTCATAGCCAGTATATGACTGTGGGAAGAGCCTGCATGATAAGAAGAGCATAATACACCTCCCCCCACAAAACTTTTGTAATAGAGTGGAGAAGGTACTATACAGTATGCTCTGAGGATGAGGGCAGGTCTCGAGATGGGGTGTCCGCGATCCTGTTGTCAACCCCTCGTATGTGGCGCATGTTAAGTCTGTACTCCTGTAGCAACAAGGCCCATCTGAGAATGCGTTGGTTTGAGTTCTTCATTCTATTAATAAACACAAGAGGGTTATGATCCGTGAAGACATTTATAGGTGTAGAATCCTGTGGAAGATAGCACTCAAACTTTTAACAGAGTCCACCAAAGCTAAACACTCCTTTTCAATAGTAGAGTAAATTCTCTGGTATCGTTTAAGCCTAGTCGAATGATAGGCCAAAGGATGTAAGATACCACTTTTAGGATCCTCTTGCAAAAGCACTGCCCCAACACCTCCATCACTTGCGTCGACCTGGAGATGGTAGGGCAAAGACGGGTCTGGCGATCGGAGTACCGGTTGAGATGAGAGGAGTTCCTTGAGACGGCTAAAGGACTCAGCACAGGCAGGGCTCCACTCAAACCTCTGTTTCTGACTGGTGAGATTAGTAAGAGGTGAGGAGACCTGTGCAAAATTACTGAAGAATTTACGGTAGAATCCACACATCCCAAGGAATCTCATGAGGGACTTGCGGGTCGTAGGGGTATTGCAGTATGGTCCGGATGTTGGCATCCTTGGGTCTCGTCTGTCCATGGCCTACCACGTGCCCAAGGTTGGTAACTTTGCCTCTGCCGAACGTTGACTTCGCTAGGTTTATCGTGAAGCCGGCACTGGCGAGCCACCCCAACAACTTCCGCAACCTGGCCACATGCTGTACCCAAGAGTCTGCAACGACCACAATGTCATCAAGATATGCATTAACACCTTCCAAGTTCTGAATAGTATGCGAGATGGTTCTTTGGAAAGTTGAGGGACCATTTATCATACCAAAAGGCATCACTTTATACTGATACAGACCAAAAGGGGTGATAAATGCAGAGATTACTTTAGCTCGGTCTGTAAGTCCTATCTGATAATAACCCTTTTGCAGGTCAACAGTGGAAACAAATCTAGCCTGTCCCACTTCATCAAGTAAGGCATCTATACATGGGAGAGGAAAAGCATCCGCTACTGTTACTGAATTAACTCGACGGTAGTCAGTACACAATCTAAAAGAACCATCTGGCTTGGGGACAAGTAGAGAAGGTGAAGCCCAAGGTGAATAACTTGGTTCAATTAAATCATTATCAAGAAGATATTTGGTTTCACATTTTAAAATATCCTTTTTGTGAGGACTAAGCCTGTAAGGCAGCATTTCCCAACCTGGGGGAAATTTCCCCCTGGGGGGAAATTTGAAGCTACCAGGGGGGAAATAATTACATGATTACACTGCCTACTACTACTAGGTCTACTACTACTAGCAATAAAAAAAAAAAATCTCGGAGATGGATTTTCTCATGCCCGAGAGAGAGAGAGAGTGTAGTCACAGTGTGTTTCGACTACTCTTTCCCTTGTCCACATGAAGGGGGAAATCTGGATGGTTGAACTGGTTGGAGGGGGAAATGACAGAAAAAAGTTGGGAATCGCTGTAAGGTGTAAGGTGATTGTTTTATAGGCTTTACATTTACATCACATAATTTAACATCATGTTAGTGAGATTGACAGAATCCAGGACTATCTTTAATTACTGTAGGAAACTCAAGCAAGACTGTTATTAAATCACTTTGTTGCTCCTTACTTATATCTTTACAGTACCGGTACAGTTCAAAATGATCTAAGATTATACTGTTAACAGGGTTACCACCAGGCGTGGGAACCGGAACACAACTTTGAACAACAGTCTCTGGGTCGTCAACCTCCACTACGGGTTTTGTACATACAGCAAGACATACTGGATCTTCCTGGATCCCGGTCAGGCCCCCATTTATGTTACCCCCTCTGGGACTAGAAGCTAGGTAATAGTTTACAAGTAATTCGACCTGATTATACAGAGGTGTCGACACCCCAGAGGGACAACACAAAGACAGACGTGAGAGGATATAGACGCTAACTAGTATAAGTACCAGAAACCCAAGTTCTTATGGCACTATGATAATATATGTCTCTATAATCTAAGTGATTATTAGAGTATATCCTCTCCCCACCAGACACCCCCTAGCAGGCACTATTATAACAATCCCAGGTATACAGTATAGGTAAAACAAAATATTAGTATGGCTTGAGCAAAAGAATAAATAGTCACCAGAGTAAAACAACAAAGAAACACTCACACTAATACATATACAAAAACAGGGGAAGAATTATAACCAATATATTTATAAAAGAATTTTAATAAAATAAGTTTTACTTACAAGGTGTTTATTCAAGTGTTAAAATGAATACGTTAAACAATTAAATCAACAGTGAATTTCGTTAATAAATAAACTAAGTGAATTTAATGTTTATAAATAAAGTAAATATTTAATTATAAAGAAATAGTAAAGAAAACTAAAACAAATAAAATATCAAATTAAATGTTAATATTTTAGTTAAAATGGGTTTAAGTCTTGGAGCAACTCACAACCACCCCTATCATCTCCACACTGCTAGGCCCCCACAGGCAGTACGTCGAGAAAGGTGAGGCGGACAATCCAGGCTTGTAGAATCCAATAAGCACCACCCGTCGAGAACACCACCAGATATGAACTCCCTAAGCTCTCCAGCTCAAACCCTATGTCACCTCTCTTTATGTGTGATGTACCAAGAAGCGCAAGTGGGTACGTAGTGGTGAGGAGCCGAACTATTGAAGTCCCGTATACCTTACCTTTGGATACCTTTGGATGTGTTCGCCGCTCCTCTAGCGGCACCAAGGAGCGCGACGCCCCTCGTTATGGGTGGTGATTTGGTGCAGTAGACTGTTTGAAGCGACAGCTCGCTCCCTTGCGAGGATGGGCTCGTCTGGCACTTTTTGCAGTTCGACATCTAGGGCTCTCTTGAAGTTGTCTAACGAGATGTCCCTCATGTGTCTTACTCGCCGTGGGAGTTTGTTGAAGAGACGTGGGCCTCTGTGTGATAACCAGCCCTCTCGCAGAGAGCCCATAGCACCCCTGTTATTCATCCGGGGGATTTCGCATTCCCAGCCTCTCCTATCACTGAATTTCATGACTATCGGAGTATGTAGGTTTGGTACTAAACCCTCTGCGATTTTCCATGTGTATATTATTAGGTAACGTTCTCTTCTACGTTCCAGTGAGTACAGATTCAGTGCTCTTAAACGCTCCCAATAGTGTAGATGTTTTATCGAACTTATATGCGAAGTGAAATTTCTTTGTACACTCTCTACGTCATTTATTTCACCTGCTTTGTATGGGGATGTTAATACGCTACAGTATTCAAGCCGCGGTAGCACTAGAGATTTGAAGAGCGTTATCATAGGCAATTCACCGCGTGTTTTAAAAGTACGCAGAATCCAACCCGTTAAACGTTTCGCAGCCGCCGCTTTGACCTGGTTATGTACTTTGAAACCCATATTTTCAGACATTAATACTCCAAGGTCTTTCACACTGTCTTTCCGTTCTATTATGTGGTTAGATTCTGTTAAGTAATTTGTAATTTCTTTAACACCATTATTATCTCCGTACCGTATTAATTGGAATTTTTTCCTCATTGAATTGCATGTTGTTTTCCTTGGTCCACTGGAACACTACATTCATGTCTTCCTGCAGTCGGCCCGTGTCCTCTTGTGTGTTTACTATCTTACTTAATTTTGTGTCATCAGCAAAAGACGACACCGTACTGTGTCTGGTGTTGGTATCTATGTCGCAAATTAGTATGAGGAACAGAAGGGGCGCTAGCACTGTTCCTTGGGGCACTGAGCTTTTGACATCTGAAGGCTCAGAAGTGACTTGGTTTACTGCTACCGATTGTTTTCGGTTTACGAGGAAATTGTATATCCACCGTCCGATTTTCCCAGTTATACCTTTTGCTTTCAGTTTGTGGGCTATTATACCATGGTCACATTTATCAAATGCCTTAGCAAAATCGGTGTAAATGACATCCACGTTTTTCTTTTCTTCTAGCGCTTTAAGAATTTTGTCATAGTGTTCCAAAAGTTGTGAGAGACATGATCTTCCCGCTCTAAACCCATGTTGACTGGTGTTGTGTAGTTCATTTGCCTCCATGAATGTTGAAATTTTGCTTCGCAGGACTCGCTCGAAAACTTTAATGATGTGAGAGGTTAGAGCTACCGGGCGGTAGTTTTTTGGTAGTGCTTTACTCCCTCCTTTATGCAGTGGGGCAATTATTGCATTTTTCAAGCTATCTGGTATGTAACCAGTGTCTAAACTCCTTCTCCACATTATAGCCAGGGGTTTTGAGAGGTTTTCCTTACATTTTTTCATTAGGATCGAATTCCATGAGTCCGGGCCTGGTGCCGAGTGGGATGGCATGTTGGAAATGGCCTCTTCTATGTCTTTTGGACCGAAATCAATATCCAGCATCTGAGGGGTTTCCGTGGGGGAGGTTTCCATGAAAAATATATTTTGGTCTCTGATGACTTTTGTTTCATCAGGCTCACTGAATGCCATTTCATACTGCCTGCTTAAGAGTTCGCTCATTTCCTTTTTGTCCCCTGTGAAAGAGCCGTCCCCTTTGCTCAGTGGGCCGATGTTTGATGTTGTTTTAGCCTTTTGTTTGGCGTATGAAAAGAAGTATTTGGAATTTTCCTTTATACCTGCAATAGCTTTCCTCTCCTCTTCCATATGTTGTAGTTCATATGATATTCTTAGCCTTTGTTCAATTTCCACAATTTCTCTATCTATTTCGACCTTTTGCCTATCCTGTAGATTTTGATGTGTGCGTCTTTGTGTGAGTAATTTTCTTCTTCTGTACAGCCTCCTCCTTTCCCGATCTTGTTTGCTTCTTCGTTTTGTTTGTCTTGCAGGTATATGGTGGCTACAGATTTGGGTCATGGTTTCTGTTATTAAGACTAGACATTCTGCTGGTGTCAGGTTATCCATTAAATCTTCCCAGTCTATTTCCTCCATTTCTTGATTTACCTCTTCCCACCTAATGTTTTTGTTATTGAAGTTAAATTTACTGAAGGGGCCGGTTTTTGTTCTGGATTCTGAGGTTGTCTGTACACTTTCTAAGGTTGTTTTGATCTCAATTAATTTATGATCTGAGTATGTTGTGTCCGATATGTTAATGCTGTGTACTAGAGAGTCGTTGTTAGTGAAGACCAGGTCTAAGATATTGTTTACCCGTGTGGGTTCAGCAATATGTTGGGTAAGACTAAAAAAATCACAAAGTTCAAAAAGCTCTCTCGTATTAGTATTTGCTTCTCCGGTGTTATTTGCCACTAACTGGTTTTCTAGTTGTCTCCATTTAATGTTTGGTAGGTTAAAGTCTCCTAGCCATATAATATTTGGTATGCCATTGTGGGTCATACGGTTCATTGAGGGGGTTCAGTCTGGAGTCAAGACGGCTTCCTTTGATAGGAGTAGAGAGAGTGAACCTGGGTGAGCGAGCGAGACGGCGAGGCGGGAGGGGGATACAGTCACGGACAACAGGCAGTACAGTCACAGCCAGTATATGACTGTGGGTGAGTCTGCATGATAAGAAGAGCATAACACCTAGCTTGTATCCATTCGGCCCCATTCAGCCAACTGTTTTAAGACGTTTATTCCCATCCAGGTGTAGATTTCGCGAGCCAGCATTGTATGGAGATATCCGGCTTCGCCGAATCCGGCTTTGCCGGAGACATTTTTCTATCGAAAAATTTACAAATTTAGCTTGCTGTCAAGACAAAAATATATATATGCTGGCTCGCTACCGCTCGCCAGGAAAATATTGACACCTGGATGGGGGTAATCATCTTAAAACAGTAGGCTGAATGGGGTCGAATGGATACAAGCCAAAGAGAAAGAGAGAGAGAGAGAGAAAAAAAAAAGAGAAAAAAGCAAGGTGGGCTCCCTTAATGTAACACTATCTGGTCCAACTTCCCAATTTTTCTCGATCAAAACATTTCCCAGTCAAAGGCCCATATCTTCTAAGTAATGAGGCTCGCCCCGAAAAATATTGACCCCTGAATATGGTGAAGCGTCTTATTTTTGCCAAACTAATGAGGTGAAACGTCTTAAAAATTCAAAAATAATGGAACTAAACAGGGAAGTCCAATAAGATCCCTCACGGTTCAAATAGGGTGGTATTCTTAAGGGGGCCCACCTCGCTTTTTTCTCTTTCTCTCCCTCTCTCTTTGGCTTGTATCCATTGGGCCATTCAGCCTACTGTTTTAAGACGTTTACCCCCATCCAGGTGTCAATATTATCCTGGAGAGCGGTAGCGATCCAGCATATATATTTGGTTTGTTTTGACAGCAAGCTAAATTTGTACATTTTTCGATAGAAAAATGTCTCTGGCGAAGCCGGATTTCTCCATACAATGCTGGCTCGCTATCGCTCGCCAGGAAGAAATCGGCACCTGAATGGCGATAAACGTCTTAAAACAATTGGCTGAATGGGGCCGAATGGATACAAGCCAGAGAAAGAGAGAAAAGGAGAAAAAGAGAAAAAAATCAGGTGACCCCCCTAAAACCATTCTTTCCCTTCGCAGCGCCTGATACCGAACGAATACTGTGGTAATGAGTGTTGTTTACAGAGAACGAATACTGTGGTAATGAGTGTTGTTTACAGAGAACGAATACTGTGGTAATGAGTGTTGTTTACAGAGAACGAATACTGTGGTAATGAGTGTTGTACAGAGAACGAATACTGTGGTAATGAGTGTTGTTTACAGAGAACGAATACTGTGGTAATGAGTGTTGTTTACAGAGAACGAATACTGTGGTAATGAGTGTTGTATACAGAGAACGAATACTGTGGTAATGAGTGTTGTTTACAGAGAACGAATACTGTGGTAATGAGTGTTGTTTACAGAGAACGAATACTGTGGTAATGAGTGTTGTATACAGAGAACGAATACTGTGGTAATGAGTGTTGTTTACAGAGAACGAATACTGTGGTAATGAGTGTTGTTTACAGAGAACGAATACTGTGGTAATGAGTGTTGTTTACAGAGAACGAATACTGTGGTAATGAGTGTTGTTTACAGAGAACGAATACTGTGGTAATGAGTGTTGTTTACAGAGAACGAATACTGTGGTAATGAGTGTTGTTTACAGAGAACGAATACTGTGGTAATGAGTGTTGTTTACAGTGAACGAATACTGTGGTAATGAGTGTTGTTTACAGAGAACGAATGCTGTGGTAATGAGTTGTTTACAGAGAACGAATGCTGTGGTAATGAGTGTTGTTTACAGAGAACGAATACTGTGGTAATGAGTGTTGTTTACAGAGAACGAATGCTGTGGTAATGAGTGTTGTTTACAGAGAACGAATACTGTGGTAATGAGTGTTGTTTACAGAGAACGAATGCTGTGGTAATGAGTGTTGTTTACAGAGAACGAATGCTGTGGTAATGAGTGTTGTTTACAGAGAACGAATGTGGTAATGAGTGTTGTGTTTACAGAGAACGAATACTGTGGTAATGAGTGTTGTTTACAGAGAACGAATACTGTGCTAATGAGTGTTTACAGAGAACGAATGCTGTGGTAATGAGTTGTTTACAGAGAACGAATACTGTGGTAATGAGTGTTGTTTACAGAACGAATACTGTGGTAATGAGTGTTGTTTACAGAGAACGAATACTGTGGTAATGAGTGTTGTTTACAGAGAACGATACTGTGGTAATGAGTGTTGTTTACAGAGAACGAATACTGTGGTAATGAGTGTTGTTTACAGAGAACGAATACTGTGGTAATGAGTGTTGTTTACAGAGAACGAATACTGTGGTAATGAGTGTTGTTTACAGAGAACGAATACTGTGGTAATGAGTGTTGTTTACAGAGAACGAATACTGTGGTAATGAGTGTTGTTTACAGAGAACGAATACTGTGGTAATGAGTGTTGTTTACAGAGAACGAATACTGTGGTAATGAGTGTTGTTTACAGAGAACGAATACTGTGGTAATGAGTGTTGTTTACAGAGAACGAATGCTGTGGTAATGAGTGTTGTTTACAGAGAACGAATGCTGTGGTAATGAGTTGTTTACAGAGAACGAATACTGTGGTAATGAGTGTTGTTTACAGAGAACGAATACTGTGGTAATGAGTGTTGTTTACAGAGAAAGAATACTGTGGTAATGAGTGTTGTTTACAGAGAACGAATACTGTGGTAATGAGTGTTGTTTACAGAGAACGAATACTGTGGTAATGAGTGTTGTTTACAGAGAACGAATACTGTGGTAATGAGTGTTGTTTACAGTGAACGAATACTGTGGTAATGAGTGTTGTTTACAGAGAACGAATACTGTGGTAATGAGTGTTGTTTACAGAGAACGAATACTGTGGTAATGAGTGTTGTTTACAGAGAACGAATACTGTGCTAATGAGTGTTGTTATCAGAGAAGGAATACTGTGCTAATGAGTGTTGTTTACAGAGAACGAATACTGTGGTAATGAGTGTTGTTTGCAGAGAACGAATACTGTGGTAATGAGTGTTGTTTACAGAGAACGAATACTGTAGTAATGAGTGTTGTTTGCAGAGAACGAATACTGTGGTAATGAGTGTTGTTTACAGAGAACGAATACTGTGGTAATGAGTGTTGTTTACAGAGAACGAATACTGTGGTAATGAGTGTTGTTTACAGAGAACGAATACTGTGGTAATGAGTGTTGTTTACAGAGAACGAATACTGTGGTAATGAGTGTTGTTTACAGAGAACGAATACTGTGGTAATGAGTGTTGTTTACAGAGAACGAATACTGTGGTAATGAGTGTTGTTTACAGAGAACGAATACTGTGGTAATGAGTGTTGTTTACAGAGAACGAATACTGTGGTAATGAGTGTTGTTTACAGAGAACGAATACTGTGGTAATGAGTGTTGTTTACAGAGAACGAATACTGTGGTAATGAGTGTTGTTTACAGAGAACGAATACTGTGCTAATGAGTGTTGTTTACAGAGAACGAATACTGTGGTAATGAGTGTTGTTTACAGAGAACGAATACTGTGGTAATGAGTGTTGTTTACAGAGAACGAATACTGTGGTAATGAGTGTTGTTTACAGAGAACGAATACTGTGCTAATGAGTGTTGTTTACAGAGAACGAATACTGTGGTAATGAGTGTTGTTTACAGAGAACGAATACTGTGGTAATGAGTGTTGTTTACAGAGAACGAATACTGTGGTAATGAGTGTTGTTTACAGAGAACGAATACTGTGGTAATGAGTGTTGTTTACAGAGAACGAATACTGTGGTAATGAGTGTTGTTTACAGAGAACGAATACTGTGGGTAATGAGTGTTGTTTACAGAGAACGAATACTGTGGTAATGAGTGTTGTTTACAGAGAACGAATACTGTGGTAATGAGTGTTGTTTACAGAGAACGAATACTGTGGTAATGAGTGTTGTTTACAGAGAACGAATACTGTGGTAATGAGTGTTGTTTACAGAGAACGAATACTGTGGTAATGAGTGTTGTTTACAGAGAACGAATACTGTGGTAATGAGTGTTGTTTACAGAGAACGAATACTGTGGTAATGAGTGTTGTTTACAGAGAACGAATACTGTGGTAATGAGTGTTGTTTACAGAGAACGATACTGTGGTAATGAGTGTTTTTACAGAGAACGAATACTGTGGTAATGAGTGTTGTTTACAGAGAACGAATACTGTGGTAATGAGTGTTGTTTACAGAGAACGAATACTGTGGTAATGAGTGTTGTTTACAGAGAACGAATACTGTGGTAATGAGTGTTGTTACAGATAACGAATACTGTGGATGAGTGTTGTTTACAGAGAACGAATACTGTGGTAATGAGTGTTGTTTACAGAACGAATACTGTGGTAATGAGTGTTGTTTACAGAGAACGAATACTGTGGTAATGAGTGTTGTTTACAGAGAACGAATACTGTGGTAATGAGTGTTGTTTACAGAGAACGAATACTGTGCTAATGAGTGTTGTTTACAGAGAACGAATACTGTGCTAATGAGTGTTGTTATCAGAGAACGAATACTGTGGTAATGAGTGTTGTTTACAGAGAACGAATACTGTGGTAATGAGTGTTGTTTACAGAGAACGAATACTGTGGTAATGAGTGTTGTTTACAGAGAACGAATACTGTAGTAATGAGTGTTGTTTACAGAGAACGAATACTGTGGTAATGAGTTGTTTACAGAGAACGAATACTGTGGTAATGAGTGTTGTTTACAGAGAACGAATACTGTGGTAATGAGTGTTGTTTACAGAGAACGAATACTGTGGTAATGAGTGTTGTTTACAGAGAATGAATACTGTAGTAATGAGTGTTGTTTACAGAGAACGAATACTGTGGTAATGAGTGTTGTTTACAGAGAACGAATACTGTAGTAATGAGTGTTGTTTACAGAGAACGAATACTGTAGTAATGAGTGTTGTTTACAGAGAACGAATGCTGTGGTAATGAGTGTTGTTTACAGAGATTAGACGGATTACCATTTCCATTTATAAAGGTAACGTCATTGTTCACGTTAGTTCTTCCATTAAGGGGACACTGACTGCTTTTTTTGGCCTATAAATTAATTCATTCATAAATTCTTAGTTTCCTCGCTAGACATCCCTCAAACTTAGAAAAACATCCCCTAGACCCCCTATTAAGATAAATTTATACATTTTTCGGTAGAAAAATGTCCCGGCCGAAGGCCGATTCCTCTTACAATTACAGGCTCGCTATCGCTTGCCAGGAAAAAAACGACACCTAAATGGCACGATGTGTCTTAAAATGTATAACGAAAGGGGACGAAAGATGTTAAAATCGCCAAACAAATGGGCCGAACGTCTAAAAATCTCAAAAACTAATGGGACTAAACACGAAGGAGAAAGGGGACGTCTCCCCTTAACAGCGCGCCGAAGGGAAAGAGAATCGGTTTACGGAGAGTACCAGCCTAAAAATCCACCCTCCGAATAATGATAATAATAATGATAATAATAATGATAATAATAATAATGATAATAATAATAATGAGGTGCATTGTTCAGACACCCACAGGCAAGGCCAGCTGACGTATCAAAGTACTAATATTTAGGGGGTAGTGCTTGTTTTTTGCTCTATATATTTATCAATTAATATATTTTTGAGTTTCCTCGTTAGACCTCCATCAAATTTTTAAAAACACCCCCTATGACCCCCTTTCAAGATAAATTTTTACATTTTTCGGTAGAAAAATTTCCCGGCCGAAGGCCGCTGCCTTCTTAAATTACAGGCTCGCTATCGCTCGCCAGGAAAAAATCGACAACTAAATGGCACGAAAGGTCTATATATTGGCAAAGAAATGGGGCGAAAGGTCTCAAAATCGCCAAACTAACGGAAAGAACGTCTTAAAGTCTCAAAACTAATATGCTAAACATGAGCGAGAAGCGGGTCCAGAAAAAGCGACTACCTCCCCCTTAAATAACTGGAGTCCCTGACCTTGCCGTAGTGAGTCTGGGGGTTACTGATGACCTTTGACCTAGAGAGAGAGAGAGAGAGAGAGATTCAGATTCAGATTATTTTATTTCCATTAAATATACAATGGCTGTTCATACAGTTGTAACATCTTAAACAAATTACATAATACATAGACACTTAGACTATCTCCCCGGAATGAGCCGCAGGATCTTTGTAATACTAACCATTCCCTGTGCTCCTAGAGATTCAGATTTAGATTCATATTATTTTCTTCTGTTAATTATGCAACGGCTGTTCATACAATAAATTAATTTTAAACAAATTACATGATGCATAATACATTAACAGTGTCGTACAATTATTACAAAAATAGGCAATGGTATAAATCAACATAATACATAATTTAATACAGGCGGACATAATCATGATCCGGTTCGTTGTGCACTGGGAGCTAAGGTGTCTTGAGATCGCCTCGTACCTATACACAACGAACGTATTATAGTCAGCATGGTTGGTATCGAGAGAGAAGGTGAGCGAGAGAGAGAGAGAGAGAGTGAAAGATAGTGAGCGTTAGTGATATAAAACTCTGTAGCCTTAGGATTATTATAGAATGTATTTAGAAACTACCATTACGGTGAGAGTAGGAGTGAGAGTGAGAGTGAGTAATTTGGTCGGGGAGGTAAAGGGGGGTGTGACGACTGCGGAAGGGTGGGTTTTGAGTGAAAGTGAAAGTCGGGAGAGAGAGAGAGAGAGAGAGTTAAGAGTTTACAGCTAAATGACTCCTACCAGAAATACGTTAAACATATATAAAATAGATTAGAAATTAGAAATAGATTAAAGATATATAGAAATATATAGAACGTGATCACTTCTCACTCTATGTGATCTTCTAAAATGTGCCTCTTTAGTCTGCCCTTGAATACTGGCAGGCTATTAGTGTCTTTGACTATGTTGGGCACGGCGTTCCATACCGTAGGCCCCAATACTTGCAGAGAACTTGCCCCATAGTCGGTTCTGGCTCTAGGAACATACAGATCGTTCTGCTGTCGTGTGGTGCTGTTGGAGATATCGTTTATGGTAGAAAATTGCGAGTACCAGTTAGGATATATATTATTTTGTACCTTAAAAACAGTTACTGCTACATCAAAGGTGAGCTCTTGGGATATTGTAAGCCATTCTAATTGATCAATAATAGGGGTAACGTGATCATACTTTTTTGCTCCTACAATTACTTTAGATGCAAAATTTTGCAATTTCTGGACATTATGGAGAAGTGTGTGATTAGTTTTTCCGTATATATCCAAGCAGTAGCACAAGACAGAGATCTAACGACTGGACCACAATTTTCCTAGTTTGCATGTCAAAATTATCCTTAATTCTATTGATATAAAACAGTGTTCCATTGACCTTCTTAGTCGTTTCGTTGATATGATTTTCGAAAGTCATATTACTATCGATATGAACACCAAGATTTTTTACATGTTTACATGGAATAATGTTAGAATTATCGATGCGAATAACAGTATCATTAGGTATCCTCTTAATTAGCTGCCTAGATCCTATAAATATACATTGTGTCTTATTTGAATTTAGCATTAACCCATTTTTACAAAAATATTGCTTGGCTTTACATATTGTTGTCTCTGCTCTTCTGATCAGATCATGCAGCTCATCTACAGTACCATTGTGTAATAGTTGAGTGGCATCTGCATACTGAATTAATAGGCAATCATTTACATCATCCTTCATGTCATTAACAAAAATATCAAATAGGAGGGGTCCCAGAATTGATCCCTGCGGGACTCCATAAGAATTTTTAGTGGAAGATGAGATGTAGTCATTGATGCGTACTGACTGGGTTCTGTCTTTAGGATAGTTTTCGAACCAGAATATGTCAATTTTGTGATCCGTTAGTTTCTTTAAGAGAGTTTTATGGTTTATGCTGTCGAAAGCCTTTGACAAGTCACATAAAGTCAGCAATGATTTTGTTGTATTATCTATATTCCTTATATATTTCATCAGTTAATACAGTAAGGGCAGACTCAGTCGATAGTTTTGGTCGAAATCCATGTTGGCTATGTGCAAGGAGATTATTAGATTCAAGGAATTGCGTTAACTGATTGGCCACGACCCTTTCTAGGATTTTAGATATAATTGGAAGGAGGGATATTGGTCTGTAATTACTTACGTTATCACGATCTCCATTTTTGAAGATGGGAACTACAATGGCTTGTTTCCATAATGTGGGGACCTTGCCCGTGACAATGGACGTATTAATCATACAAGTTAGATAGGGTATAATAGCGTTCAGTGAGTCTTTCAAAAATCTTGGTGTTATTCCATCTATTCCTGCTGAACTCGTATTTTTGAGCTGTATATGTTTAATGGTCAATGTGACGTCATTAGTGTCCACAGGTTGGGGTCTAAATAAGTTATTGGGATAGATGTTCTGTGTTGCAGGTAAGTTGGTGTTGTTTGCATCGTCTACGTTGCCTCGGGAATTTTCGTAAGCTTGTTTTCCTACACTAGCAAAAAAATGATTAAACTCTTCTGCTTTCTCTCGCTCGTTTTCGAAGTCACTTTTATTGATGCATTTCTTTTTATTTGGGACAATATCATGAATTATTTTCCATGTGCCTGAAATGTTTCCACTGTTATCGATGAACTTTTGGCGGTAGTATTCAGTTTTAGTGAGAGAGAGAGAGAGAGAGAGAGAGAGAGAGAGAACATAAGTAGAGGTGTGGGTTAAGGTTGCATTGGTTTGGGGGTGAAGTGGGGTAACAAGCCGTGACAGAAAATGGGGTGTGTGGCGTCAAAGAAAATGGAGAATGGGAGTAGAGTGGAATAGGTCGAGTGATTGTTCCGAGTTAGCAATATATAAGTTCTGTTGAGGTATAATAGTAATGATTCCTGATAAGGAAAGAAGGTATAGGCCCTATGTTGCTTCTAAGATTATGTGATAGTGATGAGTAGGGTTCTTAATATGATACAAAGACGTTATAGTTTCTTATTTTGTCATTAAGTATCAAGACATTGGCTGCTAAAGGATTCAATTTACCGTCAACTGACAAGAAACAGAGTATAGGGATTGTAAGCTGTGAGATTAAATTAGTTATTATAGATCAGGCTCGTGATAGGTTGTGTTCTTGGCTACATATATTTGAAATAGATCTCTGTCATGATATAGAGGGGTCTGAGATAGCTATAAAATCAGAGAAAAACACTTACTTGTGATAGGTAGGGTTTAGGAGTACCTATAATCGTAATACTGAGAGAGAGAGAGAGAGGGGGGGGGGGGGGTAGAGAGATATGTGCCAAATTACCTATACAAGGGTTTAGTAGACATCACCTCTCTTTGTATATATGGGTAAACTATAAATCTTGGGAGACAGTTGAACATCGTGTGACCAGCTCGTTAAGAGAGAGAGAGAGGGGGGGGGGGGGCGGAGGGAGAGGGAGAGAGAGGTGGGAGGGAGGGAGGAATAACTAGATAGATAGATAAATAGATGGATTAATAGATAGATAGACAGAGAGTCAGAGAGAGAGAGAGAGAGTTCTATAGTCTGTTCACAATAAATAGGCCAGCAATCTTAACCCTAATGTCTTATAACTCGGAAAGGGATGGATCAAACGGGCTGTAATGTCCACGCCTATTTAACCCCTTCAGCACGATGACGCCTTTTTACCTTTTATTATGGTTAAAATTAGACGATTTTATACAGTTTCAGAAGGATCTATGTTACTCTGAGGGTTTTATACAGTTTCAGAAGGATCTATGTTACTCTGAGGGTTTATACAGTTTCAGAAGGATCTATGTTACTCTGAGGGTTTATACAATTTCAGAAGGATCTATGTTACTCTGAGGGTTTTATACAGTTTCAGAAGGATCTATGTTACTCTGAGGGTTTATACAGTTTCAGAAGGATCTATGTTACTCTGAGGGTTTATACAGTTTCAGAAGGATCTATGTTACTCTGAGGGTTTATACAATTTCAGAAGGATCTATGTTACTCTGAGGGTTTTATACAGAAGGATCTATGTTACTCTGAGGGTTTATACAGTTTCAGAAGGATCTATGTTACTCTGAGGGTTTATACAGTTTCAGAAGGATCTATGTTACTCTGAGGGTTTATACAGTTTCAGAAGGATCTATGTTACTCTGAGGGTTTTATACAGTTTCAGAAGGATCTATGTTACTCTGAGGGTTTATACAGTTTCAGAAGGATCTATGTTACTCTGAGGGTTTATACAGTTTTCAGAAGGATCTATGTTACTCTGAGGTTATACAGTTTCAGAAGGATCTATGTTACTCTGAGGGTTTTAACAGTTTCAGAAGATCTATGTTACTCTGAGATACAGTTTCAGAAGGATCTATGATACTCTGAGGGTTTATACAGTTTCAGAAGGATCTATGTTACTCTGAGGGTTATACCGTTTCAGAAGGATCTATGTTACTCTGAGGTTTATACAGTTTCAGAAGGATCTATGTTACTCTGAGGTTTTATACAGTTTCAGAAGGATCTATGTTACTCTGAGGGTTTATACAGTTTCAGAAGGATCTATGTTACTCTGAGGGTTTTATACAGTTTCAGAAGGATCTATGTTACTCTGAGGGTTTATACAGTTTCAGAAGGATCTATGTTACTCTGAGGGTTTTATACAGTTTCAGAAGGATCTATGTTACTCTGAGGGTTTATACAGTTTCAGAAGGATCTATGTTACTCTGAGGGTTTATACAGTTTCAGAAGGATCTATGTTACTCTGAGGGTTTATACAGTTTCAGAAGGATCTAAGTTACTCTGATGGGTTTATAACAGTTTCAGAAGGATCTATGTTACTCTGAGGGTTTATACAGTTTCAGAAGGATCTATGTTACTCTGAGGGTTTATACAGTTTCAGAAGGATCTATGTTACTCTGAGGGTTTTATACAGTTTCAGAAGGATCTATGTTACTCTGAGGGTTTTATACAGTTTCAGAAGGATCTATGTTACTCTGAGGGTTTTATACAGTTTCAGAAGGATCTATGTTACTCTGAGGGTTTATACAGTTTCAGAAGGATCTATGTTACTCTGAGGGTTTATACAGTTTCAGAAGGATCTATGTTACTCTGAGGGTTTTATACAGTTTCAGAAGGATCTATGTTACTCTGAGGGTTTTATACGTTTTCAGAAGGATCTATGTTACTCTGAGGGTTTTATACAGTTTCAGAAGGATCTATGTTACTCTGAGGGTTTTATACAGTTTCAGAAGGATCTATGTTACTCTGAGGGTTTATACAGTTTCAGAAGGATCTATGTTACTCTGAGGGTTTATACAGTTTCAGAAGGATCTATGTTACTCTGAGGGTTTATACAGTTTCAGAAGGATTATGTTACTCTGAGGGTTTTATACAGTTTCAGAAGGATCTATGTTACTCTGAGGGTTTTATACAGTTTCAGAAGGATCTATGTTACTCTGAGGGTTTATACAGTTTCAGAAGGATCTATGTTACTCTGAGGGTTTATACAGTTTCAGAAGGATCTATGTTACTCTGAGGGTTTATACAGTTTCAGAAGGATCTATGTTACTCTGAGGGTTTTATGCAGTTTCAGAAGGATCTCTGTTATTCGGAGGGTTTAGAGATATCGTATTTACCCCTTTGAGTCCTAGAGATAGATTATAAACTAATGAAAATCGTCTAATGATAACCGGAATATGATGAATATTACGTTATGGTGCTGAAGGGGTTGATGGTATGACTCTTCCCAAATAAGTAACACCCCGTTCTTTAACATTAATATCAATTACAAACCCCAATGTACTTGAATAAATTAATGAAAACATATGGCCCTCCCGGGATTCTTACTCGGGACACCACACCCAGAACATAAGCACCTAAACCATTACACCACCAACACAGTAGACATAACAGCTCAATGACTGAAGTCCGTTTTAGGTTATGAGAGATTGAGGTCAGGATTTCTGGCCTTATAATGAAGGTGATATTAATAATATGGGCGTGACTGGATGTGGGCGGGACAATTGCCTAGTTTATGTGGGTCAATGTGTGTGTGTGGGTGTGTGTGTGTGTTTGTGTTTGTGTGAGAGACAGAGAGAGAGAGGCTGGGAGGTATATTTTTTATAGTAGGTGCTAGTAATGGTATGGGGGTAATTGGATTGTCTAGTTTGTTCAGGGTATGTTGGTGAATGAGAGAGAGAGAGAGAGAGAGAGAGAGAGTGGCTGGGGGGTAGTAGGTGCTAGTAATGGTATGGGGGTAATTGGATTGTCTAGTTTGTTCAGGGTATGTTGGTGAATGAGAGAGAGGGAGAGAGAGAGAGAGGCTGGGGAGTAGTAGTTGCTCAATTATGGTATGGGGTAATTGGATTGTCTAGTTTGTTCAGGGTATGTTGGTGAATGAGAGAGAGAGAGAGAGAGAGGCTGGGGGGTAGTAGTGCTAGTAATGGTATGGGGGTAATTGGGATTGTCTAGTTTGTTCAGGGTATGTTGGTAAAGAGAGAGAGAGAGAGAGAGAGGCTGGGGGGTAGTAGTTGCTAGTAATGGTATGGGGGTAATTGGATTGTCTAGTTTGTTCAGGGTATGTTGGTGAATGAGAGAGAGAGAGAGAGGCTGGGGGGTAGTAGGTGCTAGTAATGGTATGGGGTAATTGGATTGTCTAGTTTGTTCAGGGTATGTTGGTGAATGAGAGAGAGAGAGAGGCTGGGGGTAGTAGGTGCTAGTAATGGTATGGGGGTAATTGGATTGTCTAGTTTGTTCAGGGTATGTTGGTAAATGAGAGAGAGAGAGAGAGAGAGAGTACAAAGGAGTACAAAGGAAATCAAGCAACAACAGGTCTAGTGACCCTTCTAGGTTGCTTGTCCTCCAAAACACTGAGGATCAAGTGTCCAAACAGTGGTTTAGAGTGGGTAAGGGAACATTGGAAAGGGAACTACTGCCCTGCCACTAACGTGGCAGGACTAGGAAGTTAGTAGGGGACATATGGGTTAGTAACTGAGGGGAGGATAAAGTTATTCATTTACAAACGCAGTCAGTCGCGGGTTTGATGCGAGATATTTGTCTAGGCGGAATTTAAATGAATCAACGGTGCTGCAGTCTATAACGTATCAGGGAAGCCCATTCCACAAGTTGACAACTCGATTGAAGAAGAAATTCTTAGATTCGTGCGAGTTAAAAGATTTACCAATAATTTTGCAACCGTTTCCCCGCGTGTAATTAGATTGGTCGATAGTGAAGTACTTACTACAGTTCATATTGTCGATGCCTTTGATGATTTTGAACACTTGAATTAAGTCGCCTCTTAATCTGCGCTGGGTTAAAGGAAATAGATTTAATTCTCTAAGACGCTCTTCGTATGGTTTGTTCTTTAGGCTAGGTATCATTTTGGTAACTCTACGTTGAACTCGTTCTAGCTTGTTTATATCTTTTTGGTAATAAGGGCACCAGGATTGAACGCAGTATTCCAGAAGAGGGCGGACTAAGGAATTGTAAAGGGTTAGGATAACTTCTTTGGATTTATGCTCAAATGACCTGCCTATAAAGCCAATTATTTTGTTTGCCTTCTTAACAACTTCTGAACATTGTTGACTCGGTTTTAGGTTACTCGATATTGTTACTCCCAGATCAGTTTCTCTGTTTACATTCTTAAGCTGTGCCATTCATCGAATAGTTTGCTTTCTCATTTAGGTATCCGACATGTAGTACTTTACAGTTATCCGCATTGAAACTCATTTGCCAAATTTGGGCCCAACATGACAATTTATCTAGATTGTGTTGCATATCGTCAACTTGTTCTTTTGAGAGTACGCTATTTGCAATTTTTGTATCGTCAGCAAATTTTGAGATTGTGCAGGTGAGACCCTCATCTATGTCGTTGATGTAAATTATAAAGAGAATTGGTCCTAGTACCGATCCCTGGGGTACCCCGCTACTTACATTGGTCCATTTAGATGCCTTACCGTTTATGACTACCCTTTGCTTTCTGTTGCTGAGCCAATTTTCTATCCATTTCAACACACCGTCTTGTATTCCATGCGCTTTTAGTTTTAGCAGTAAACGTTTGTGGGGAACTTTGTCAAAGGCCTTTTGAAAATCAAGGTATATAATATCTACAGCTTTACTCTCATCGTAGAGGTTGAGGATATCGTGGAAGAAGTCTAAGAGGTTTGTTAAACAGGAACGTTTTTTACGAAAGCCGTGTTGAGTATCTTTAAGTATGTTATTTTCCTCTAAGTGATTTACGAGTCTGTCTCGTATGACCGTTTCTAGCATTTTACATACAACTGAGGTTAAGCTAATTGGACGATAGTTACTGGGTAGGGATTTGCTGCCTTTTTTGAATATCGGTGTTACGTTGGCTAGCTTCCACTGATCAGGCATAGTTCCGACTGCAAGGATTTATTGAATAGTAATGTCAGTGGTTTGGAGAGCTCATTCTTAGCTTCCTTTAGAACTCTAGGCGAGATTGTATCAGGTCCTGGCGTTTTATTTACCTTGAGTTTATCTAAACAATTCAATACTTCTCTCTCTGTAACGGTGATATTGCTTAGAACATCTGAATTATCAATCTGAATCGGCGATGGTGTAGGGATATCACTGAGGTCTTCTGTTGTAAAAACTGATGCAAAGAAGGTATTGAGGGCATTACTCATTTGTACTTCGTCTTTGGTGTATTCTCCTTTTTCATCGACTAACGGTCCAACAGTTGAAGTAACTACTTTTTTCTTTCTGATATAACTATAGAATTTTTTCGGGTTTGTTTTACTTTGATTCGCAATATGTAACTCTAAGGTCTTTTTACTTTGCTTAATTAACTTTTTGGCTTTGCGTCGTAGCTCTACAAATTACACCCGTTCTTCGTCATTTTGTGAGGATTTTAATGTATCATTAGCAAATTTTTTAGCAAGCAGGCAGTTTGAAATATCTTTATTCCACCATTTGGGCTTATTATTATGGCCTGGACGCCGTATTTTCGATGGTATGCAGTCTTGCACTGCTTTTAGGTAAGTGGTTTCGAATAACTTCCAAGATGTATTTATGTCGTTATTGTTAATTAAAAAGCTCCAGTCAGTTTCTTTAAACGTAGCTCTAAGTTTATGGAAGTTTGCTTTCTTGAAATTAGGGACTTTTTCGATGCTACTATTTGGTTCGTTACTAGTAAACTTTAAAGTGAAAGTTATCGTACGATGGTCGCTGTTACTGAATTCATCACCAACATTCAAATTCTCTATCAATTCTTCTTTTGTTGCAAGTACAATGTCAAGAACGTTATTACCACGGGTCGGCATTCGAACAAATTGATAAAGCGAACTCTCTTGCAAGTTCGTATACAAGTCATGTCCGGAGTGTGAAGTAAGAGTATCGCCCCACTTGGTCACAGGTAAATTAAAGTCGCCAAAAATTACGGTATCTTGTGAGTTACTTACATCTGCAATTTGTTCGTAAATTTCTCGGTCAGTTTGCACTGATTGAGCTGGAGGTCTGTATATTAACGCAAGTATTATTTTTGTACCTTTATTATTCTTTATTAGCACAAAAGATGTGTCGACGTTCACAATTTGAGGTTTTGACACGAGGGTCGGGTTAAGACTTTCTTTGATATAAAATAAAACGCCACCTCCATTTTTATTTATTCGGCTGTTCTCAAACATTACATAACCGGGAAGTGAATACTCTGCTAAAAAGTCTCTATCTTGTGTATTGAGCCAAGATTCTGTTATGCCAATCACATCATAATTTTCTGTAAACACTAGTTCCTCTAAATCTGAAAATTTATTGCGTATGCTACGAGCGTTTGCATAGAAAACCTTTAAAGTTGCGGTTTTAAAACTCGCAGATCGTTCTTTCATCGAATTTTTGGTTCTGGTCGGATCTACATTTACATTCATAGCTGTCCTCGGTCCTCGGTCGTTATCCCTGACGGTTTTGAATTTAGAGAGAGAGAGAGAGAGAGGCTGGGGGGTAGTAGGTGCTAGTAATGGTATGGGGGTAATTGGATTGTCTAGTTTGTTCAGGGTATGTTGGTGAATGTGAGAGAGAGAGAGAGAGAGAGGCTGGGGGGTAGTAGGTGCTAGTAATGGTATGGGGTAATTGGATTGTCTAGTTTGTTCAGGGTATGTTGGTGAATGAGAGAGAGAGAGAGAGAGGCTGGGGGTAGTAGGTGCTAGTAATGGTAGGGGGCTAATGGATTGTCTAGTTTTGTTCAGGGTATGTTGGTGAATGAGAGAGAGAGAGAGAGAAGGCTGGGGTAGTATGTGCTAGTGATTGTATGGGGGAAATTGGATTGTCTAGTTTGTTCAGGGTATGTTGGTGAATGAGAGAGAGAGAGAGGCTGGGGGTAGTAGGTGCTAGTAATGGTATGGGGGTAATTGGATTGTCTAGTTTGTTCATATGTTTGGTGAATGAGAGAGAGAGAGAGAGAGAGAGAGCTGGGGTAGTAGGTGCTAGTAATGGTATGGGGGTAATTGGATTTTCTAGTTTGTTCAGGGTATGGTGGTGAATGAGAGAGAGAGAGAGATTGGGGGTAGTAGGTGCTAGTATGGTATGGGGTATTTGGATTGTCTAGTTTGTCAGGTATGTTGGTGATGGAGAGAGAGAGAGAGGCTGGGGGGTAGTAGGTGCTAGTAATGGTATGGGGGTAATTGGATTGTCTAGTTTGTTCAGGGTATGTTGGTGAATGAGAGAGAGAGAGAGAGAGAGGCTGGGGGGTAGTAGGTGCTAGTAATGGTATGGGGGTAATTGGATTGTCTAGTTTGTTCAGGGTATGAGAGAGAGAGAGAGAGAGAGAGAGAGAGGCTGGGGGGTAGTAGGTGCTAGTAATGGTAATGCTAGTAAAAACCATGAGGGTCTCACCTGCCCAATCTCAAAATTTGCTGACGATACAAAAATTGCAAATAGCGTACTCTCAAAAGAACAAGTTGACGATATGCAACACAATCTAGATAAATTGTCATGTTGGGCCCAAATTTGGCAAATGAGTTTCAATGCGGATAAATGTAAAGTACTACATGTCGGATACCTAAATGAGAAAGCAAACTATTCGATGAATGGCACTCAGCTTAAGAATGTAAACAGAGAAACTGATCTGGGAGTAACAATATCGAGTAACCTAAAACCGAGTCAACAATGTTCAGAAGTTGTTAAGAAGGCAAACAAAATAATTGGCTTTATAGGCAGGTCATTTGAGCATAAATCCAAAGAAGTTATCCTAACCCTTTACAATTCCTTAGTCCGCTGGAATACTACGTTCAATCCTGGTGCCCTTATTACCAAAAAGATATAAACAAGCTAGAACGAGTTCAACGTAGAGTTACCAAAATGATACCTAGCCTAAAGAACAAACCATACGAAGAGCGTCTTAGAGAACTAAATCTATTTCCTTTAACCCAGCGCAGATTAAGAGGCGACTTAATTCAAGTGTTCAAAATCATCAAAGGCATCGACAATCTGAACTGTAGTAAGTACTTCACTATCGACCAATCTAATTACACGCGGGGAAACGGTTGCAAAATTATAGGTAAATCTTTTAACTCGCACGAATCTAAGAATTTCTTCTTCAATCGAGTTGTCAACTTGTGGAATGTGCTTCCCCGAGTCGTTATAGACTGCAGCAACCGTTGATTCATTTAAATTCCGCCTAGACAAATATCTCGCATCAATCCCGCGACTGACTGCTATTGTAAATGAATAACTTTATCCTCCCCTCAGTTACTAACCCATATGTCCCCTACTCACTTCCTAGTCCTGCCACGTTAGTGGCAGGGCAGTAGTTCCCTTTCCAATGTTCCCTTACCCACTCTAAACCACTGTTTGGACACTTGATCCTCAGTGTTTTGGAGGAAAAGCAACCTAGAAGGGTCACTAGACCTGTTGTTGCTTGATTTCCTTTGTACTCCTTTGTATGGGGGTAATTGGATTGTCTAGTTTGTTCAGGGTATGTTGGTGAATGAGAGAGAGAGAGAGAGAGAGAGAGAGGCTGGGGGGTAGTAGGTGCTAGTAATGGTATGGGGTAATTGGATTGTCTAGTTTGTTCAGGGTATGTAGGTGAATGAGAGAGAGAGAGAGAGAGAGAGAGAGAGAGAGAGAGAGAGGCTGGGGGGTAGTAGGTGCTAGTAATGGTATGGGGGTAATTGGATTGTCTAGTTTGTTCAGGGTATGTTGGTGAATGAGAGAGAGAGAGAGAGAGAGAGAGAGGCTGGGGGTAGTAGGTGCTAGTAATGGTATGGGGCTAATTGGATTGTCTAGTTTGTTCAGGGTATGTTGGTGAATGAGAGAGAGAGAGAGAGAGAGGCTGGGGGGTAGTAGGTGCTAGTATGGTAGGTAATTGGATTGTCTAGTATGTTCAGGCTATGTTGGTGAATGAGAGAGAGAGAGAGAGAGAGAGAGAGAGAGGCTGGGGGTAGTAGGTGCTAGTAATGGTGTGGGGGTATTGGATTGTCTAGTTTGTTCAGGGTATGTTGGTGAATGAGAGAGAGAGAGAGAGAGAGAGGCTGGGGGTAGTAGGTGCTAGTAATGGTATGGGGCTAATTGGATTGTCTAGTTTGTTCAGGGTATGAATGAATGAGAGAGATAGAGAGCGAGAGAGAGAGTGAGGTAGGGGGTAGTAGGTGCTAGTAATGGTATGGGGTAATTGGATTGTCTAGTTTGTTCAGGGTATGTAGGTGAATGAGAGAGAGAGAGAGAGAGAGAGAGAGAGGCTGGGTGTAGGTGCTAGTAATGGTATGGGGGTAATTGGATTGTCTAGTTTGTTCAGGGTATGTTGGTGAATGAGAGAGAGAGAGAGAGAGAGAGAGAGAGAGAGGCTGGGGGGTAGTAGGTGCTAGTAATGGTATGGGGGTAATTGGATTGTCTAGTTTGGTTCAGGTATGTGGTGAATGAGAGAGAGAGAGAGAGAGAGAGGCTAGTAGGTGCTAGTAATGGTATGGGGTAATTGGATTGTCTAGTTTGTTCAGGGTATGTTGGTGAATGAGAGAGAGAGAGAGAGAGAGAGAGGCTGGGGGGTAGTAGGTGCTAGTAATGGTATGGGGGTAATTGGATTGTCTAGTTTGTTCAGGGTATGTTGGTGAATGAGAGAGAGAGAGAGAGAGAGAGAGAGAGAGAGAGAGAGAGGCTGGGGGGTAGTAGGTGCTAGTAATGGTATGGGGGTAATTGGATTGTCTAGTTTGTTCAGGGTATGAGAGAGAGAGAGAGAGAGAGAGAGAGAGAGAGAGAGAGAGAGAGATAGGCTGGGGGTAGTAGGTGCTAGTAATGGTATGGGGGTAATTGGATGTGGGTGTATTATTGTCTAGTTCGTTCAGGGTATGTTGGTGAGTGAGAGTGAGGGTCGGGTGGGGGGGGGGGGGGGGGGCGGTACGCGTAGAGTAGAGTTTACACCAACCCTCTCCGACATATGACGCGATTTTTGAGCCTATTGGCGATACTTTAAAGCCTTTGTTACCATCAGGGGTATTTAGAAACCTTTAGTTTAGTTACTTCAACCTCTGCAGTTGTCTTTGAGTTAGCTGTGGGCAGAAAACTAATTTTGAAGAGGTAATTATAAGAGTGAGATAATTATATTTCTAATTGCTAATCTGACAACCTCTGCGTCATAAATGCGTGAAAGGGTTAGAATATACCTGTATATGAATAGATAAAACTAGATTGTAACAGTATATACCCTGATCTATACATGGCTATAATGAGATGTATACAGTAGATACTATAGGCTATATACTGTATATATATATATAAAGAGAGAGAGAGAGAGATTACACACACACACTGAAATAGACTTACAGTGGGAGTAGGGTGAAGGTTAAACACTATATATAAGGAACTGCAAGTGATACTAATTGATTGTATTATATTTAGTGTAGGTGTACACTATAGTCCGTTTATTCGAGGTTGGGCAGAAATCGTAACCTCTAATCTCTCATAACTCAAAAAGGACTAGAGGAATCGAGCTAATATTTCTACCAAATAGGAAGACTTGGCTAGGGAATATGTGTATAAATTGACAGCTCATTTGTTCTAGCCCTTTTTGAGTTACCGAGGTTAGAGGTTACGATCTCTGCCCAACCTAGAATGAACGTACTATAGTATTGTTATCGTTTACATAGAATACCCCTTTCACTACAACATGCCTGCCGTCAGTGTACTAAAATCGTCGTTTCGTGTTCATCTCCTGTCACCTCTTTTTTCCTTTCTCGTGTATCTTGCTGATCCTCCCTATCCCTTGTGGGAGTATGGGTTGGCTACTGACTGTGGTGCTTCTGAATGCTTGTGTGGTTGGTTTATGTGGGCGAACTGTTATATGTATTCATCCCCTGTCACCTCTTTTTCCTTTTTCGTGTCTCTTGCTGATCCTCCCTACCCCTTGTGGGAGTAAAGGCTGGCTTCTGACTGACTGACTGACTAGAATCGTCTACTGTTAGCCTGGGATACACATAAGGAATGATCGTTCTGTAGGAGGTATTCCAGTTTAATATATACGGTACCTATACGTGATTATGAGACGTATTCCAGTTTAATATATACGGTACCTATACGTGATTATGAGACGTATTCCAGTTTAATATATACGGTACCTATACGTGATTATGAGACGTATTCCAGTTTAATATATACGGTACCTATACGTGATTATGAGACGTCTTCCAGTTTAATATATACGGTACCTATACGTGATTATGAGACGTATTCCAGTTTAATATATACGGTACCTATACGTGATTATGAGACGTATTCCAGTTTAATATATACGGTACCTATACGTGATTATGAGACGTATTCCAGTTTAATATATACGGTACCTATACGTGATTATGAGACGTATTCCAGTTTAATATATACGGTACCTATAACGTGATTATGAGACGTAATTTCAGTTTAATATATACGGTAACCTATACGTGATTATGAGACGTATTCCAGTTTAATATATACGGTACCTATACGTGATTATGAGACGTATTCCAGTTTAATATAACGGTACCTATACGTGATTATGAGACGTATTCCAGTTTAATATATACGGTACCTATTACGTGATTATGAGACGTATTCCAGTTTAATATATACGGTACCTATACGTGATTATGAGACGTATTCCAGTTTAATATATACGGTACCTATACGTGATTATGAGACGTATTCCAGTTTAATATATACGGTACCTATACGTGATTATGAGACGTATTCCAGTTTAATATATACGGTACCTATACGTGATTATGAGACGTATTCCAGTTTAATATATACGGTACCTATACGTGATTATGAGACGTATTTTAAAGTGAATAATATCGATTATTGCTTGACAAGTGTAAATAATTGATGTAATCCTACTGAAAGTGTTACTGACCTACAGTGGGAGTAAGGTCAAGGTTAAGGGGGGATGGCCGTATTTATTGACCTACAGTGGGAGTAAGGTCAAGGTTAAGGGGGGATGGCCGTATTTATTGACCTACAGTGGGAGTAAGGTCAAGGTTAAGGGGGGATGGCCGTATTTATTGACCTACAGTGGGAGTAAGGTCAAGGTTAAGGGGGGATGGCCGTATTTATTGACCTACAGTGGGAGTAAGGTCAAGGTTAAGGGGGGATGGCCGTATTTATTGACCTACAGTGGGAGTAAGGTCAGGGTTAAGGGGGGATGGCCGTATTTATTGACCTACAGTGGGAGTAAGGTCAAGGTTAAGGGGGGATGGCCCTATTTATTTGACCTACAGTGGGAGTAAGGTGAAGGTTAAGGGGGGATGGCCGTATTTATTGACCTACAGTGGGAGTAAGGTCAAGGGTTAAGGGGGGATGGCCGTATTTATTGACCTACGCTGGGAGTAAGGGTCAAGGTTAAGGGGGGATGGCCGTATTTATTGACCTACAGTGGGAGTAAGGTCAAGGTTAAGGGGGGATGGCCGTATTTATTGACCTACAGTGGGAAGTAAGGTCAAGGTTAAGGGGGGATGGCCGTATTTATTGACCTACAGTGGGAGTAAGGTCAAGGTTAAGGGGGGATGGCCGTATTTATTGACCTACAGTGGGAGTAAGGTCAAGGTTAAGGGGGGATGGCCGTATTTATTGACCTACAGTTGGAGTAAGGTCAAGGTTAAGGGGGGATGGCCGTATTTATTGACCTACAGTGGGAGTAAGGTCAAGGTTAAGGGGGGATGGCCGTATTTATTGACCTACAGTGGGAGTAAGGTCTAGGTTAAGGGGGGATGGCCGTATTTATTGACCTACAGTGGGAGTAAGGTCAAGGTTAAGGGGGGATGGCCGTATTTATTGACCTACAGTGGGAGTAAGGTCTAGGTTTAAGGGGGGATGGCCGTATTTATTGACCTACAGTGGGAGTAAGGTCAAGGTTAAGGGGGGATGGCCGTATTATTGACCTACAGTGGGAGTAAGGTCTAGGTTAAGGGGGGATGGCAGTATTTATGACCTACAGAGGGAGTAAGGTCAAGGTTAAGGGGGGATGGCCGTATTTATTGACCTACAGTGGGAGTAAGGTCTAGGTTAAGGGGGGATGGCCGTATTTATTGACCTACAGTGGGAGTAAGGTCAAGGTTAAGGGGGGATGACCGTATTTATTGACCTACAGTGGGAGTAAGGTCAAGGTTAAGGGGGGATGGCCGTATTTATTGACCTACAGTGGGAGTAAGGTCAAGGTTAAGGGGGGATGGCCGTATTTATTTCCTCATTTATATATTAGTTGTTAGTTTCCTCCCTAGACCTCCATCAAGCTTTAAAACAAAATAAAAAACACCCAAGACCCCCTTTCAAGATAAAATTGTAAAAAAAAATCGATAGAAAAATGTCCCGGCCGAAGGCCGATTCCTCTTAAATGACAGGCTCGCTATCGCTCGCCAGAAAAGAAATCGACTCCTAAATGACATGAAAAGTCTTAATATTAACAAAGAAATGGGACGAAAGGTCTTTAAACCGCCAAACTAATAGGCCAAACGTCTTATAATCTGAAAACTAATAGGGTTAAATATGAGGAAGAAAGGGGACCAGCAAAACTGACTCATCTCCCCTTAATGCTATAACTGAAGCAGCCATGTTGTCATTAGGAAAGTCCTACCATACCACCAACCAAATGTTTCCCACATATTTTAGAGCCATCAAAAGCAAATGTCTATGTTAAGGGGAGACAGACCGTTTTTCTGGAACCCCTTCTCCCTAATGTTTAGCCCCACTATTTTTGAGATTATAAGACGTTCGGCCCGTTAGTTTGGCGATTTTAACACCTTTCGCTCCATTTTGTTGTCAATTTTAAGATCTTTCGTGCCATTTAGGTGTCGATTATTTCCTGGCGAGCGAAAGCGAGTCTGCAATTTTAAGAGGAACCGGCCGGGAATTTTTTCTACTGAAAAATATACAAATTTATCTTGAAGGGGATTTTAGGGGGTGTTTTTCTAAGCTTGATGGAGGTCTAGGGAGGAAACTAATAATATATGAATACATTAATTAATAGAGCAAACAAACGGTCTGCCTCCCCTTAACCCGTTGAGTACCATTGACGTGTAATGTATACTATTCTAGCTACATTGTGACGATATTATGCAGCTTAGGAAGGATGTGTGGTAGTTGGAAGGGTTGGTTGAGATAGTGTGAATGAAGCCTTGTTATTTGCTAGAGGTCCTTCCTAAGCTGAATAAAATCGTCTCATAGTTGCCAGGGTAGGATAAAAAGGAAGTCGCTGGTACTGAATGGGTTAAGCTTACCGGCGTGCTTTAACCCCTTCTTTACCAGCGACGTATTTTATATTTGATTTCAGCTACATTTAGACGATTATATGAAGCTTTGGAAAGATATATGGTAGCTAAAGGGATAAATTGATATAGTCTGTAGAGTTTTCATGGGTAGACGTCCTTCCTAAGCTGAACAAAATCGTCTAATAGTTCCGAAAATGTCATGAGAAGTACATCACCGGTACAGAAGTGGTTAAATGTGTAATTGTTTAGGCATACATAGCTCATTAGCCTTTGCAATGTGATTAAAATGTATATATTTCACATAAAGGGTAAAATCGTCTAGAACACGAATTATATGGCCTTTAAATATGAAATGAAGATAAACAAACACATGCAAAGATAATTATAAAGATAGACAGACAGACACATCAAAAGATAATTATGTTTCTGACTCTCTCAACCCTATAGTGTATAACCTTGCCATAGCCCCCGTAACCCACTTAAAGCTACCATAATTCCACACATAACCTTGCCATAGCCCCCCATAACTCACTTAAAGCTACCATAATTCCACACATAACCTTGCCATAGCCACCCATAACTCACTTAAAGCTACCATAATTCCACATATAACCTTGCCATAGCCACCCATAACTCACTTAAAGCTACCATAATTCCACATATAACCTTGTCATAGCCACCCATAACTCACTTAAAGCTACCATAATTCCACATATAACCTTGCCATAGCCACCCAAAACTCACTTAAAGCTACCATAATTCCACATATAACCTTGCCATAGCCACCCATAACTCACTTAAAGCTACCATAATTCCACATATAACCTTGCCATAGCCACCCATAACTCACTTAAAGCTACCATAATTCCACATATAACCTTGCCATAGCCCCCATAACTCACTTAAAGCTACCATAATTCCACACATAACCTTGCCATAGCCACCCATAACTCACTTAAAGCTACCATAATTCCACACATAACCTTGCCATAGCCACCCATAACTCACTTAAAGCTACCATAATTCCACATATAACCTTGCCATAGCCACCCATAACTCACTTAAAGCTACCATAATTCCACACATAACCTTGCCATAGCCACCCATAACTCACTTAAAGCTACCATAATTCCACATATAACCTTGCCATAGCCACCCATAACTCACTTAAAGCTACCATAATTCCACATATAACCTTGCCATAGCCACCCATAACTCACTTAAAGCTACCATAATTCCACATATAACCTTGCCATAGCCCCCATAACTCACTTAAAGCTACCATAATTCCACATAACCTTGCCATAGCCACCCATAACTCACTTAAAGCTACCATAATTCCACACATAACCTTGCCATAGCCACCCATAACTCACTTAAAGCTACCATAATTCCACACATAACCTTGCCATAGCCACCCATAACTCACTTAAAGCTACCATAATTCCACACATAACCTTGCCATAGCCACCCATAACTCACTTAAAGCTACCATAATTCCACACATAACCTTGCCATAGCCACCCATAACTCACTTAAAGCTACCATAATTCCACACATAACCTTGCCATAGCCCCCCCATAACTCACTTAAAGCTACCATAATTCCACACATAACCTTGCCATAGCCACCCATAACTCACTTAAAGCTACCATAATTCCACACATAACCTTGCCATAGCCCCCATAACTCACTTAAAGCTACCATAATTCCACACATAACCTTGGAAGACAGCTGAGTGGGTCGAGAGTACAGTATCGTTAACCCCTTCACCACCATCACGTCATTGTCATCATATTCAGGTTACCATTAGACCATTTCTTTAATTTGTAATCTACCTACAGTACCGGTATACAACTAAAGTGGGTAAATACGAGCTCAATAATCCCTCTTAGTAACATAGATCCTTCTTAAACTGCATAAAGTCATTTAATGTTAGCCAATATCAAAGGTAAAAAGGCGTCATGGTGCTGAAAGGGTTAAGGGTCATATAGTTATATAGACTTTTGTTTTCTGTAAGGTTTAATTATTATACCTTGTCCACTTTAGTTAGGCAAATATTTGTACTCTTCATTTTAGTAGATATATTGATATATACGCCCATCAGTACCATATTGTAAATGTTGAGGCATACATTACTTCATTGTATTTATCTTATCTTCCTACAGACCTCTCAACGTTCGAAAAAATACATGTATTTCAATCAATCCTTTGACAACCACAAATCCAGCCTTAGCTGAATGAAATCGTCTAATGATATTCATAATTAAAATATGATAGGCATCCTTGGAGTGAAAGGTTTAATTTCTTCTGAAGCTTACTAAAATGGTCTAATGGTAGGCAGTATAATGATAACATGACCCCATAACCCACATACGTAGCTCACCATAATAGTGTATAATAATGTTGACACAAGGCCTTGACAGAAGGAGGGTTAACTCTCTTGAGGTTGCTGTAATTGTGTACACTTTGGTTTTTGCTCTGAAAGTTAATTATTAGTTTTGTTGCTGATGGTTCATTGTTTTGTGTAGAGGGAATCCGTTTTTTTTTTGTATTGGTTCTTTAGTAATTTACAGAAGTTTCAGACTGCTATAGGTAGCCCCAGCAAACTTGACAATACTCTTGATCCCTTCACTTCTTATAACTCAAAATGAGTGAAAGCAATCGGGCTGACGAGTTGACAACTCGATTAAAGAAGAAATATTCTTAGATTCGTGTGAGTTAAAAGATTTACCAAGATTTGCCAATTGAAGGAGGGTCTTTGGGCGGGTGTTTTTTTAAGCTTGATGGAGGACTAAGGAGGAAACTAAAAACAATTATCAAAACATAAACGAGCAAATAGATACGCCCATCCTCCCTTAAGTAAACAATAATATAACAGAATATAGAGTTGGTAACATCAGACAAATAATTCAATCTAGAAGGCCTTAACTGATGCCTGTCTTTCCGCTTAATGTAAATAAAACGGTTCACGGCGAAGAGAACGGGAGCGGCGGATGTCACATACGTCATGGATGAAGTGGGTAATAGCTGCTATTATTTAGTTGACAGTTGGCATACTTCTCTGTATAGTTAATGGGGGATGGGCATATATATATATATATATATATATATATATATATATATATATATATAGTTTCTAGTCTCTCAGTGGGGGTCGAACCATCGACCATCAGGATGATAGCCGACGCTTTAATCAATTACACCACGGCAGTCTAAAAGACACTCCGCCTTCTATCCTATTTATGTTAGGGAGAAGGGAAACCCACTAGGCGAATATATTTCAATTCAAACCTAGTTGTAGGATCCATATTTCCAGAATAATGGTGTAATTGATTAAAGCGTCGGCTATCATCCTGATGGTCGATGGTTCGATCCCCACTAAGAGACTAGAAACATTTAGTGGCTCACGTGTATTTGTGATATATTCTCAATATTTGTAACTCTCATGCTTTGTGGGTTAGAATTAAATTAAATCAATTTCTACCCGAGTTGCGTCGGGACACTCAAAAATCCGTGTATGGTATTCTGGAAATATGGATCCTACAACTAGGTTTGAATTGAAATATATTCGCTAGTGGGTTTCCCTTCTCCCTAACATAAATAGGATAGAAGGCTGAGTGTCTTTTAGACTGCCGTGGTGTAATTGATTAAAGCGTCGGCTATCATCCTGATGGTCGATGGTTCGATCCCCACTGAGAGACTAGAAACATTTAGTGGCTCACGTGTATTTGTGATATATTCTCAATATATATATATATATATATATATATTATTTTTTTTTCCATAGACCTCCATCAAGCTTTAATTAAGAAACACCCCCAAGACCCCCGTTCAAGATAAATTTGTTAATTTTTCGATAGAAAAATTTCCCGGCCTAAGGCCGGTTACGACTATATTGCAGACTCGCTATCGCTCGACAGGAACAAATGTCGACACCAAAATTATACGAAATGTCTTAATATTGAAAAGGAATTGGGCGAAATATTTTTAAATCGCCAAATTAAAGGGGCAACCGTCTTATAATCTGAAAACTAATGGGGCTAAACACGAGGGAGAAAGGAGTCCATAAAAAAAAAATCCTGCGATTGTAAATCTGCCCTTCATGGATGAAGAGGGTAACAGCTGTCATTATTTAGTTGACAGTTAGCATACTTCTCTGTCTATCTAATTTACTACCCCGTTCCACTATTTTGGATGTTTTTGTCTACGAGATAATAAACATAAATTTTGTTTTTTACTTTAGCTATAGTTGTAGTAAGTTATATATGCTAGTCTCATGATAGGTAGGGGTATAGGTTAGCTACTAAATGTAATATATGTTTCTTATCGTTTATGTATGATATTATATATATATATATATATATATATATATATATATATATATATATATATATATATATATATATATATATATATATATATATATATATATATGTTATGTCTAGCTATCTACATTCTCATCTTACCTATTAAATATTCAGTAAAAGATCTCCTTATGGAATGTTTGTACTGTGTGTATGTCTTAACTGTGGCAAGAAAACAATGTGCCCGATCCTTATCTCCCGAGGTGATAAGAGAGAGAGAGAGAGAGCGAGAGTACAAAGGAAATCAAGCAACAACAGGTCTAGTGACCCTTCTAGGCTGCTTGTCCTCCAAAACACTGAAGATCAAGTGTCCAAACAGTGGTTTAGAGTGGGTAAGGGAACATTGGAAAGGGAACTACTGCCCTGGAACTAATGTCCGTGGCAGGATTAGGAAATTAGGGGACAGACAGATGGGTTAGTAACTGAGGGAAGGATAAAATAAAGTTATTCATTTACAAACGCAGTCAGCCGCGGGTTTGATGCGAGATATTTGTCTAGGCGAAGTTTAAATTAATCAACGGTGCTGCAGTCTATGACATCTCGGGGAAGCTCATTCCATAAGTTGACAACTCGATTGAAGAAGAAATTCTTAGCTTCGTGTGAGTTAAAAGATTTATCAATAATTTTGCAACCGTTTCCCCGCGTGTAATTAGATTGGTTGATAGTGAAGTACTTACTACAGTTCATATTGTCGATGCCTTTGATGATTTTAAACACTTGAATTAAGTCGCCTCTTAATCTGCGCTGGGTTAAAGGAAATAGATTTAATTCTCTAAGACGCTCCTCGTATGGTTTGTTCTTTAGGCTAGGTATCATTTTTGTAACTCTACATTTAACTCGTTCTAGCTTGTCTATATCTTTTTGGTAATAAGGGCACCAGGATTGAACGCAGTATTCCAGAAAAGGGCGGACTAAGGAATTGTAAAGGGTTAGGATAACGTTTTTGGATTTATGCTCAAATGACCTGCCTATAAAGCCAATTATTTTGTTTGCCTTCTTAACAACTTCTGAACATTGTTGACTCGGTTTTAGGTTACTCGATATTATTACTCCCAGATCGGTTTCTCTGTTTACATTCTTAAGCTGAATGCCATTCATCAAATAGTTTGCTTTCTCATTTTGGTATCCGATATGTAGTACTTTACATTTATCCGCATTGAAACTCATTTGCCATATTGAGGCCCAACATGACAACTTATCTAGATTGTGTTGCATATCGTCAACTTGTTCTTTTGAGAGTACGCTATTTGCAATTTTTGTATCGTCAGCAAATTTTGAGATTGTACAGGTGAGACCCTCATCTATGTCGTTGATGTAAATTAGAAAGAGAATTGGTCCTAGTACCGATCCCTGTTACCCCGCTACTTACATTGGTCCATTTAGATACCTTACCGTTTATGACTACTCTTTGCTTTCTGTCGCTGAGCCAATTTTCTATCCATTTCAACACACCATCTTGTATTCCATGCGCTTTTAGTTTTAGCAGTAAACGTTTGTGGGGAACTTTGTCAAAGGCCTTTTGAAAATCAAGGTATATAATATCTACAGCTTTACTCTCATCGTAGAGGTTGAGGATATCGTGGAAGAAGTCTTAGAGGTTTGTTAAACAGGAACGTTTTTTACGAAAGCCGTGTTGAGTATCTTTAACCCATAAAGATCGGGGTCGGACTTAAGTCCGGTTCCAATTTGCAGCAAGTTAGGATCATTATTAAGGCTTTTAAAGGGTTAAAATCGAGTGCAAATGGCCGGGAGCGCAGCGGGCCAGACAGCCGACTCCCAGGGCTTACCGCCGCCCATTAACTCATGTTCCCTGTGTTCTCGAGAGGCCGGCAGTGTAGCCAGTAGTGAGCATAGCTGGGAAAAATATGCCGCTATATGCTAAACTCCCATGTTACTGGCTGGTATCACTGTATGAGAACCACGAATGCTACGTAGCTCGTTCTGGTCTCATTTTGAAGCTTTTAGCGTCTAGTTTTTTGCTAAATATTTTTTTTTTTTCATGCAGATACTTGATTTATCATGCAGGAAGGCCTGAATATGCCCAAATAAGCCCAGAACCCCCCGCTAGACAAGGGTTAAGTATGTTATTTTCCTCTAAGTGATTTACGAGTCTGTCTCTTATGAGTGTTTCTAACATTTTACATACAACTGAGGTTAAGCTAATTGGATGATAGTTACTGGGTAGGGATTTGCTGCCTTTTTTTAATATCGATGTTACGTTGGCTAGCTTCCACTGATCAGGCATAGAGAGAGAGAGAGAGAGGACGTCAATTGCCCTATATCCTATAATAGTACTACA
>CM064492.1:35418856-35427167 GCA_032716605.1 Paralithodes platypus
CTTCTTGCACTAACGTCCACTCGTGCTTCGTTGGATGTGTTGGCCGTCCTGTGCTGCAAGATCTCTCCCTCCATGGGAATGAGTGATGGTTCGCGCGCCACATCTCGACACACATCCTACTACTACTACTACTACTACTACTACTACTACTACTGTTAGCACTACTACTACTACTACTACTACTACTACTGCTACTACTGTTAGCACTACTACTACTACTGTTAGCACTACTGGTGCTACTAGTTTTATTACAACTGGAATGTGTTTTAAGGGGGTCCACCTTTTTTTCTCTCTACCTCTCTCTCTGGCTTGTATCCATTCGGCCACTTTCAGCCTACTGTTTTAAGACGTTTTATTCCCATCCAGGTGTTGATATTTTCCTGGCGAGCGGTAGCGAGCCAGTATATTTTGTATAACGTTTTTGTCAGCAGGCTAAATTTGTACAGTTTTCGACAGAAAAATGTGTACGGCGAAGCCGGATTTCTCCATACAATAGTGGCTCGCTATCGCTTGCCAGGAATAAATCGACATCTGGATGGGGATAAACGTCTTAAAACAGTAGGCTGAATTGGGCCGAATGGATACAAGCCAGAGAAAGAGAGAAAAGGAGAGAAAAAAACAGGTTAAGGTACAGTAATGAGGTGTTAAGGTATTCATATACACGCCTTTACCTGTGACTTGTGATCTGTACCATCCAGTTATAGATTCATTGATCAATCCGAATATTGGAAAGTTTTGACGTGTTATTTTTGTCATCTCTCTCTCTCTCTCTCTCTCTCTCTCTCTCTCTCTCTCTCTCTCTCTCTCTCTCTCTCTCTCTCTCTCTCTCTCTCTCTCTCTCTCAGCCGGAAAATGTCTATAAATATGCGCCCTCTTAGTTTCGTTGGCCAAACCTAATATTGACAAATGTTGTACATTCGCCCATTTTGCCCTCAGCGAGAGAAAGATGATATTTTTGAGCATTCTCGGCTGGAACCAATGATCAGCCTGTCCTATGCACTACTAGATTAATAAATAGTGAAGGTTCAACTCATCTTATCTCATCAACACATCACTTCCGTCTTTAAGATATCTCTTGTATCTTACAAGGCGTTGGCTCGGCATTCTTGTTGAGGGTGGGGGGCCCTTTGTATATTTAATTGTGGCAATGCTAGGTGTTTGTTGGAGAGAGAGAGAGAGAGAGAGAGAGATTAAGGGGGGTAACCTGCTTTTTTTCTCTTTCTTTCGTGTTCTCTCTTTCTCTGGTTTGTATCCATTCGAACCCATTCAGCCAACTGGTTTAAGACGTTTATCCCCATCCAGGTGTCGATATCTGCCTGGCGAGCGATAGCGAGCCAGCATTGAATGGAGAAATCCGGCTTCGCCGGAGAAATTTTTCTATCGAAAAATTTACAAATTTAGCTTGCTCTCAAAACAAAAACATATACGGTATATGCTGGCTTGCTACCGCTCGCCAGGAAAATATTGACACCTGGATGGGGGTAAACGTCTTAAAACAGTAGGGTGGATGGGGCCGAATGGATACAAACCAAAAAGAGAGGGAGAGAAAGAGAAAAAAAAGCGAGGTGGGCCCCCTTAATACAATATAGGCACATGAACTAATCTATTATGTCTATTGTTTAAAAACAAATATATATGTGATAAGAATATACATATAATTAAATTCACCATCTGTCACCTGTCATGACGGATATATAAAGGGGAGACGGACCGTTTTTTGTGTGTGTGGTTTTTTTTTCAGGGGGGGGGTCTATTAATTAATGTATTACTTTAGTGTTTTAGTTTTCTCGCTGGACCTCCATCAAGCTTAGAAAAAAACCCTAGACCCCTCTTCAAAATAAATTTTTCAATTTTTCTGTAGAAAAATTTCCCGGCCAAAGGCCGGTTCCTTATAACATTTCAGGCTCGCTTTCGCTCGCTAGGAAATAATCGACACCTAAAGGGCACGAAAGGTCTTAAAATTGACAACGAAATGGGGCGAAAGGTGTTAAAATAACCAAACTAATGGGCCGAACGTCTTATATTCTCAAAACAAATGGGGCTTAACACGAGGGAGAAAAGGGACCAGAAAAACGACCCATCTCCCCTTAACCTCAACAGTCCATCAGCCTCCCCTTAAGGCCTCCTAGGTACCAGCATTTGTTAGTGACCTGAAGAAGCTATCTGTGAAACGTTGCCAATAAAGTGCTCCTCCTCAGATGGTGTGTTTTTTATCCAATTGAATTCAAGTTATTCCAAACCTTTAACTTAATCAATTTACAAATTATATCAACATGTGCATGTTAATTTATATCTGTTTCTGCTTTCAATAAGGTATGGGATATTAATGTTCTTATAATCCCAACAAAAAATAGGTATACATGTTCGACGTTCAGCAAATTCCCTGTTATGTTAATACAAAAATATAAATATATATAGACAAAGTGGGGATTGGGCCGGAGTATATAGAATATAATAGATGTCATTAAACCTATAGACCCTTCAATAAACCATAGACACCCAAACTATTCAATTTGTCTAATGATATTATCTACAAATAATAATCGATGCACATACGACTATCACTATGTGTAACGTCATTAAGGGGAGGCAGACCGTTTTTCTGGACCTCCTTCTCCTTAATGTTTAGCCCCGCTAATTTTGAGATTATAAGACGTTCGATCCATTAGTTTGGCGATTTTAACACCTTTCGCCCCATTTTGTTGCTAATTTTAAGACCTTTCGTGCCATTTAGGTGTCGATTATTTCCTGGCGAGCGATAGCGAGCCTGCAAAAATTTACAAATTTATCTTGAAGGGGGGTCTAGGTTTGTTTTCTGTCTAAGCTTGATGGAGGTCTAGGGAGGAAACTAAAAATATATATATAAATACATTAATTAATAGACCACACAAACGGCCAGCCTCGCCTTAAGACAATTAGGGGAGGTATTCTCTATAATCAATACGAAAATATATAACTATATAGATATATTAATTTGTATTATACCGAATACATGTTATAATAAACCAAAAAGTAGCTATAAGCTCAGTTACTTTCTATATATTCGTATATATAATTAATAATGCACACACAAAAAAATATGTCTATGTAAATTGGACTCTGCGCAAATACCATATCAGTTTGAGATAATAATAGTCATATATTAAGCTCAAGCTCTCCACCCTGTACTCTGCAAACGATGACCTCACACCAACCTTATCATATATATATATATACTATATATATATATACTATATATATATATATATATATATATATATATATATATATATATATATATATATATATATATATATATAAAAACTTGAACTTCTAAATTTATCGAGTTAAGTAGGATATAGAGAGGGTTATAATTTAGGGCTATAAGAGACGTCTACATTGGGCTGTGTGTTAGCTATGAGATGAAGTAAAGGTTACTTAGGAAAATATTAGTTAATTTTGGTAGGTTTCTGGTAAATAAATAAAATATGATAAATTGTAATAGTTCTGACTCGTAATAATAATAAATAATATATTTGTTTCATGATATGTATAGGGTGGGTTCTAGGTTAGCTATAAGACAGTTGTAAGCAAATGTTTTCTGAGATCAAGGGTAGGTATAAGATATATTAAGGGGAAATGGGTTGTTTTTCTGGTCCCCCTTTTTCCTCATGTTTAGCCCCAATAGTTTTCAGATTTTATGACGTTCGGCCCATTAGTTTGGCGATTTTAAAACCTTTTGCCCCATTTCGTTGTAACTTTTAAAACCTTTCGTGCCATTTAGGTGTCAATTTTTTCCTGGCGAGCGATAGCGAGCCTGTAATTTTAAGAGGTAGCGGCCTTTGGCCGGGACATTTTTCTACCGAAAAATGTACACATTTATTTTGAGGGGAGGTCTTGGGTTTTTTTTTTTTTAAACTTGATGGAGGTACGGTATAGCGAGGAAACTAAAATATACATGAATATATAAATAAACAAAGAACTAAGCACTACCCCTTTAAGAGTTATACCACCTCCCTTATGATAGGTATAGGGTTCTAGGTTAACTATAAGACAGGTGTACTGTATACAGGTGTTAAGGTACGATAGGCAAATATGCACACATGTATAGTAATGTGGGTGTACATGTAAGAAACCCTGCCCTTACTGCCCTGCCCACACACACACACACACACACACACACACCTACATGCATACACACACAGTCACACACACAGTCACACTCACACACACACACACAGTCACACACACACACACAGTCACACACACACACACACACAGTCTCACACACAGTCACACACACACACACACACACACACACACACTCACACACTCACACAGTCACACCCACACACACACACAGTCACACACACACACACACACACACCACACACACACACTCACTCACACAGTCACACACACACACATACAGTCACACACACACACACACAGTCACACGCACACAGTCACACACACACACACACAGTCACACACACACACACTGAATCAACAACATTATGACACCAAGCATTATACATATGTACCGTACACGAGGTAAGAATGATTAATACCTTCATAAAAATACAGAGAACATTATTTTTAGATTATTGTATATGATAATTGTAATGCGTGTTGAATTATACACACACTCACACAGTCTCTCTCTCTCTCTCTCTCTCTCTCTCTCTCTCTCTCTCTCTCTCTCTCTCTCTCGGAAGGGAGGATGACTTCTGGAAGGTTGCGAGGGGAAGTGTAAAGGAAGGGTACAAGGAGGAGAAAAAAAGAATGTTTGGGAAGTAATTGGGGGGAAGAAGGGGATTCTGAACGGAGTGGTGACAAAGTTTGTCTGAAATGCGGAGGCCGGAGCGGCTATAGAATGACGGGTGGGAAGGAGGAGGTACTCTCTCTACTCAGCCAGAAAGGATATCTCGTTTTGGAGGTGGGTAATGAATGTTGGTCAGGAGTCTCCCCTCATCCTCAATCCCTCCTCGCTCTCACGCTCTCTCCTCCCTCCTCCCCCCCTCCCCGCTCCCTTCCCCCTTCCTCTCATCTCCTCTCTCTCTCTCTCTCTCTTCCTTGTTGTGACTGACAGAGTGTTTGTTGTTTTAATGCAACGTTTTTGTTTTTCCTTATACTGTATACGGTATTGTTTACATAGCAACCACTACTAATACACTGCCTCAATGTCTGTTTTATATTTGTATTCTGTTTAGTTAAATATTCACGTCTCTTGCATGATCCTATTTGTTTCCTTTTTCGTATATTTTGTGGTGCATTTCGTTCAGTCGTTCATTACTAATCGTATATATATATATACATATATATGTGTGTATATGTATATATATATGTATATATGAATATGGAAAATAATCGTCTATTAATATATATAACTATACAGCCTACATCAGTCTTGTTCTTCTGATACTCTTGTTATTGTTGTTCTCTTCATCCCTTCCTTCTTCTCTGTCTCTCTATTTCTTTGTTGTTTCCCTTCCATCTTTTAGTCTTTTCGTTTTCCTCCTTTCTTCTGGTAATCCCCCCTCCCTCCTTCCCTATTTCTTCTTTCCTATAATTCCCCCCTCCCTTTCATCCTTCATTCTTTCCCTTTTCCTCCCTCCCTCCTGTCTTCCTCTCTCTCTCCTCCCTCCCTCCTTCCTTCCCCCCTCTCTCCCTTCCTCCTTTCACTCCCTCCCTCCCTTCCATCTTCACTACTACCCTTGCAGAATATGGCAAACCATAGGTGATTTGTCTTCTTATCTACAGTTCCATAGTGTACTCTCTCTCTCTCTCTCTCTCTCTCTCTCGTCCCTCTCCTCTCGCTCTATTCTCTCTCTCTCTCCCTCCTCTCTCCTCTCCTCCTCTCTCCTCCTCTCCCTCTCTCTTCTCTCTCTCCTCCTCGTCTCCTCGTCGTCTCTCTTCTCTCTCTCTCTTTCTATATATATATATATGTAGTGTGTGTGTGTGTGTGTGTGTGTGTGTGTGTGTGTGTGTGTCACACTCACACAGCACATGCATCCTCATGGGGATCAGAAGGTTTTTTGCTTATTCTCTTTTGTTTTAAATAAACAATTTAAATTTACAAAAAATAAGGTGTGAAAAGTGTAGTTAAAGTGCCCATATACAATATACCCTTATAATGGTATATTGGTATTATTGATTAATCACTATCAATATACCCCCGGAAAAAAAAAAAAAAAAAGTTTAAAAATTATATACATATGTATACCCTTTGGCAAATGAACCCCACTTGTATAATCCCTACTATATAGCAAATGAACCCCACTTGTATAATCCCTACTATATAGCAAATGAACCCCACTTGTATAATCCCTACTATATAGCAAATGAACCCCACTGGTAATAATCCCTACTATATAGCAAATGAACCCCACTGTATCAGCCCTACATAATAGCAAATTAACCCCACTTGTATAATCCCTACTATAAAGCAAACGAACCCCACTTGTATAATCCCTACTAAATTGCAAATGAAACCCACTTGTATAAATCCCTACTATATTACAAATTGAAACCCCGACTTGTAATATCCCTACTATATAGCAAATGACCCCCACTTGTATAATCCCTACCTATATAGCAAATGAAACCCCCACTTGTATAATCCCTACTATATCGCAAATGAAACCCCACTTGTATAATCCCTACTATATAGCAAATGAACCCCACTTGGATAATCCCTACTATATAGCAAATGAACCCCACTTGTATAATCCCTACTATATAGCAAATGAACCCCACTTGTATAATCCCTACTATATAGCAAATGAACCCCACTTGTATAATCCCTACGATATAGCAAAATGAACCCCACTTGTATATATCCCTACGATATAGCCAATGAACCCCCCTTGTATACTCCCTACTATATAGCCACTGCAACCCACTTGTATAATCCCTACTATATAGCAAATGAACCCCACTTGTATAATCCCTACTATATAGCAAATGAACCCCACTTGTATAATCCCTACTATATAGCAAATGAACCCCACTTGTATAATCCCTACTATATAGCAAATGAACCCCACTTGTATAATCCCTACTATATAGCAAATGAACCCCACTTGTATAATCCCTACTATATAGCAAATGAACCCCACTTGTATAATCCCTACTATATAGCAAATGAACCCCACTTGTATAATCCCTACTATATAGAAAATTAATATGTCCTGTGTCTTTGGTTTTTGTATGGTTAAACCATTGCCCCTTTCCCTCCCTGTTCCCCTCCCTCTTGATCAGCTTTTATTTTTTATCCTCGTCCTCTTTTGGTAGTCGCGGTCCTGTAATTTTTTGTCCCCCTTTACCCTCCCGCCCCATGTGTACCTTATGTGGAGAGAGAGAGAGAGAGAGAGAGAGAGAGAGAGAGAGAGAGAGAGAGAGAGAGAGAGAGAGAGAGAGAGAGAGAGATTTATAGCCCCCTTACTACTACTGCAATGACTACTACGACAACAACTAGGCCTACTACTACTACTACTACTACTACTACTACTACTACTACTACTACTACCACTACCACAACAGTAATGATAATAATCTACGTATTGTGTTTCGTACCAAAATGCCAATGTGGAGAAAGACAGAAACCTTGAAAACACACATCTTTGTAACAATGATAATTATTATAATAATAATATTAATTATCCCTGCACTATATTTAATGCGCGCGCGCGCCTGTATGTGTGTGTGTGTGTGTGTGTGTGTGTGTGTTTTATTCCAAATGTGGTGAAAGACAGCCAGAAACACATGTCAGCTGTTATAAATGTGCTATTGGTTATAACTACAATAATAATTAAAGTTGCAAGCAACAATAATGGGTAGTATTGTGCATTAAGTGTATCCCCCCCTCTCTGTACCATATGTGGGTCTGCGGGCGTGAGGGTGTGTGGGTGGAGGAGGGCGGCCATATACAGAAATCTAGACCCCGCCCATCCCCCCCACCACCACCACCACCCTTTCTATCTCTCTCTCTCTCTCTCTCTCTCTCATTTACTCTATTTCAGTTATTTTATACACGTTTTGCAATTAAAGACAACTAGACCCACCGTCTCATCTCCTCACTTCTCTCTCTCTCTCTCTCTCTCTCTCTCTCTCTCTGTCGCTCTCGCTCTCTCTCTCTCTCTCTCCTCCTCGCTCTCTTTCCCCCTCTCTCTCTCTTTCCCCCACCACACCTCCCTCACTCCCTGTTGCATAGAGAATCTTCCACACGATCTCATTCACATTTTAATCTAGGATAGCGAGGTGCTTCATACCTTTACCTTTGGATACCTTTTTGTTTTGTTTTTGGATGTGTTCGCCGCTCTTCTAGCGG
>CM064492.1:35427267-35449767 GCA_032716605.1 Paralithodes platypus
GTTTCTCCTTTGTTTTAAATAAACAATTTAAATTTACAAAAAATAAGGTGTGAAAAGTGTAGTTAAAGTGCCCATATACAATATACCCTTATAATGGTATATTGGTATTATTGATTAATCACTATCAATATACCCGATTAAATTATATACATATGTATACCCTTTGGCAAATGAACCCCACTTGTATAATCCCTACTATATAGAAAATTAATATGTCCTGTGTCTTTTGTTGTGATGTAAACCATTGTCCTTCCCTCCCGCCCCATGTGTACCTTATGTGGAGAGAGAGAGAGAGAGAGAGAGAGAGAGAGAGAGAGAGAGAGAGAGAGAGAGATTTATAGCCCCCTTACTACTACTGCAATGACTACTACGACAACAACTAGGCCTACTACTACTACTACTACTACTACTACTACTACTACTACTACTACTACTACTACTACCACTACCACAACAGTAATGATAATAATCTACGTATTGTGTTTCGTACCACAAAGACCAATGTGGAGAAAGACAGAAACCTTGAAAACACACATCTTTGTAACAATGATAATTATTATAATAATAATATTAATTATCCCTGCACTATATTTAATGCGCGCGCGCGCCTGTGTGGGGTGTGGTGTGTGTGATGTAGTGTGTGTGTTTATTTCCAAAAGTGTGGTGAAAGACAGCCAGAAAACAAACATGGTCAGCTGTTATAAATGTGCTATTGGGTTATAACTACAATCCTGATTAAAGTTGCAAGTAGACAACAATAATGGGTAGTATTGTGCATTAAGTGTATCCCCCCCTCTCTGTACCATATGTGGGTCTGCGGGCGTGAGGGTGTGTGGGTGGAGGAGGGCGGCCATATACAGAAATCTAGACCACCGCCCCATCCCCCACCACCACCACCACCACCCTTTCTATCTCTCTCTCTCTCTCTCTCTCTCTCATTTACTCTATTTCAGTTATTTTATACACGTTTTGCAATTAAAGACACCTAGACCCACCCTCTCTCTCTCTCTCTCTCTCTCTCTCTCTCTCTCTCTCTCTCTCTCTCTTCTCTCTCTATATACTCATCTCTCTCTCTCTCTCTCTTCCCCCCCCTCCCCCCCCCCCTCCCTCCCCCCCCCCCCCCCCCCCCCCCTCCCCCCCCCCCCACCACACCCCACCCCCCCCCCCCCCCTGTTGCATAGAGAATCTTCCACACGATCTCATTCACATTTTAATCTAGGATAGCGAGGTGCTTCATACCTTTACCTTTGGATACCTTTGGATGTGTTCGCCGCTCTTCTAGCGGCACCAAGGAGCGCGACGCCCCTCGTTATGGGTGGTGATTTGGTGCAGTAGACTGTTTGAAGCGACAGCTCGCTCCCTTGCGAGGATGGGCTCGTCTGGCACTTTTTGCAGTTCGACATCTAGGGCTCTCTCGAAGTTGTCTAACGAGATGTCCCTCATGTCTCTTACTCGCCGTGGGAGTTTGTTGAAGAGACGTGGGCCTCTGTGTGATAACCAGCCCTCTCGCAGAGAGCCCATAGCACCCCTGTTTCACATAGGTTAGGCAAGTTATCTAAAAAGCATCCTCGTAGGGAGTAAGTCTGTTGTTGCTTGCTTTCCTCTGTACTCCCTGCTTATACACTCTTATTTTCCTTTTCACTCTCTCACATCATTCTCCACTTGACTCATTCTGCTCCTTACCTAAGTTCATATTCTTTGTCACGTCCCCCATGCTCCCTATTCTTTGTCACGTCCCCCATACTCCCTATTCTTTGTCACGTCCCCCTCCCTATTCTTGTTACTCCCGATACTCCCTATTCTTTGTCACGTCCCCCATACTCCCTATTCTTTGTCACGTCCCCCATACTCCCTATTCTTTGTCACGTCCCCCGGTACTCCCTATTCTTTGTCACGTCCCCCATACTCCCTATTCTTTGTCACGTCCCCCATACTCCCTATTCTTTGTCACGTCCCCCATACTCCCTATTCTTTGTCACGTCCCCCATACTCCCTATTCTTTGTCACGTCCCCCATACTCCCTATTGTTTGACACGTCCCCCATACTCCCTATTCTTAGACACGACCCCGATACTCCCTATTCTTTGTCACGTCCCCCATACTCCCTATTCTTTGTCACGTCCCCCATACTCCCTATTCTTTGTCACGTCCCCCATACTCCCTATTCTTCATTGTTTCCCTTATTTTCCCTCCTCTTCCCTTCTTCACTCACTCTTCTCTCCCCTCAAGCCCCTACCTCCATCCACTCCTATTCACCCCCTATCTTGTCCCCCTCCTCTCTTAATCCCCCTCCCCCCCCACACACACACATGCACACACTTCTTTCTCTGCCTACCCTCACCGTTCCTCAATTTCCTTCTATATATCGTCTTCTCTCTCCTCCCCTACCCCACCACCTTCATTTCCCTATTTAATTCTAACGAGGCTAATTTGATTTACTAATGTTTGTTTACGTTAGTGTAAGCTTGCTCTAACATCATAATATAGTCTTCTGTATTACAAACGCTAATTATACCCATTAAAATCCGAAATACTTGATGGTGTAATGGTTAGAGTGTGTAAGTTTTGTATGTGATATCCTGGGTTCGAATCCTGGAAGAATCTCATGCTTTCATTATCTTTGTTTGTGGGTTTTTTGGTGTTAAGAACGATGTTGAATATAAACACAGCCATTGCATTGATTCTATGCCGACCAAACGTAGACAACCCACACCCCAGATTTCCTTCCCACACCACTTTCACTTTCTCACTCCTTGTCAAGTTTATCCTTATCATAATCGCTATCTCTCATCTCTCTCTCTCTCTCTCTCGCTCTCTCTCTCTCTCTCTCTCTCTCTCTCTCTCTCTCTCTCTCTCTCTCTCTCATGGTTCAGTTTCGCTGTACCTTACCTGATTATATAGCTAATTACGAATAAGAGCTATTATACCTAACCTGACCTTATGATTAACCTAGAACCCTACCTATCACCAATCAGAGTATTATACCTTACCTGATCATATAGCTAAACCAGAACCCTACCTATCACCAATCAGAGTATACCTCTCCCCCAATCAGAGTTATTTACAGATCTTATATACCTTACCTGATCATATAGCTAAACCAGAACCCTACCTATCACCAATCAGAGTATTATACCTTACCTGATCATATAGCTAAACCAGAACCCTACCTATCACCAATCAGAGTATTATACCTTACCTGATCATATAGCTAAACCAGAACCCTACCTATCACCAATCAGGACTATCATACCATACCTGATCATATAGCTAAACCAGAACCCTACCTATCACCAATCAGAGTATTATACCTTACCTGATCATATAGCTAAACCAGAACCCTACCTATCAGCAATCAGAGTATTATACCTTACCTGATCATATAGCTAAACCAGAACCCTACCTATCACCAATCAGAGTATTATACCTTACCTGATCATATAGCTAAACCAGAACCCTACCTATCAGCAATCAGAGTATTAAACTTACATGATCATATAGCTAAACCAGAACCCTACCTATCAAAAACCAATCAATTATACCTTACCTGATCAAAAAGCTAACCCAGAACCCTACCTATCACCAATCAGAGTATTATACCTTACCTGATCATATAGCTAAACCAGAACCCTACCTATCAGCAATCAGGGTATTATACCTTACCTGATCATATAGCTAAACCAGAACCCTACCTATCAGCAATCAGAGTATTATACCTTACCTGATCATATAGCTAAACCAGAACCCTACCTATCAGCAATCAGAGTATTATACCTTACCTGATCATATAGCTAAACCAGAACCCTACCTATCACCAATCAGAGTATTATACCTTACCTGATCATATAGCTAAACCAGAACCCTACCTATCAGGGTTCCATTGTTATACCTTACCTTATCATATAGCTAACCCACGAAACTTAAGGGGAGACTGAACGTTTGTTTGGTCTATTAATTAATTTATTCATATATTTTTCTAGTTTCCTCCCTAGACCTCCATCAAACTTAGAAAAACACCCCCTAGACCCCCCTTCAAGATAAATTTGTAAATGTTTCGGTCGACAAATGTTAAATTTGTTAAATTTGTTAAATCTTAAAATTGCAGGCTCGCTTTCGCTCGCCAGGAAATAATCCACACCTAAATGGCACGAAAGGTCTTAAAATTGACAACGAAATGGGGGGAAATTTGTTAAAATCGCCAAACTAATGGGCCGAACGTATTATAATCTCAAAACTAGCGGGGCTAAACATTAGGGAGAATGGGCTCCAGAAAAACGGTGTGCCTCCCCTTAAGCTATCATACCATACCTAACTACCTTGTCTCTACCTTGTGTTGTTTCGGCCATCCTTCAGTGGCCCCGGCGAGAGCTGCTTCCCCCGAGTATGTTTGCTGCCAGTGTTTGATGCAGCAGGCTATTCGAGGGGGCAGCTCTCTCTCCAGCGTAGCATGGCTGATCTTACAGCTAACCCACAATCTTCCTATCGTATTTTGTTTCCGGCTGACGGTAAATTGATATGTTGACATAATGATTACTCGATTATTACGAAGATTTTGTAACGAAATATGTAGTCAATTATGAAAACATGGCATTATTATGACACAGACACAGGTATAGGTAGCGCCAACGAACTTGACAAAAATCTAGACCCCTTAACTTCTCATAACTCAAAATGAATGAAAGCAATCGAGCTGACATTTCTATAATTTGGGAAGAGCCCACCAGGAAATAGGTGTGGATATTTACAGCTAGTTTGCTCTAGGCCCTTTTGAGTTATGAGAAGTTAAGGGGTCAAGATTATTGTCAAGTTCGTTGGTGCTACCTTAAGGGGAGACTGTCTTTTTTTTTTTTTGGTATATTAATTCATTTATTCCTATATTTCTTAGTTTCCTTGCTAGACCTCCATCAAGCTTAGAAAAACACCTCCTAGACCCCCCCTCCCTTTAAGATAAATTTTTAAATTTTTCGATAGATAAATTTCCCGGCCTAAGGCCGGGTCTTCTTAAAAATACAGGCTCGCTATCGCTCGCCAGGAAAAATCGACACTTAATTGGCACGAAAGTTCTTAAAATTGACAAGGAAATGGGACGAAAGTGGTAAAATGGCCAAACTCATGGTCGGAAATTCGGAATGCCTTAAAATCTCAAAACTAATGTGGCTAAACATGAGGGAGAACGGGGTCCAGAAAACCCCTCTGCCTCCCCGTAAACAGTTAAATATTTCCCCATCAAGCATCGATAATCAGTTGTTGACCCCTTCTGTAGCTGCAACGTCTTTTTAATTGTATTCTGGCTTCTTTTATACGATTTTATTCAGTTTAAAATGGGCCTCCAGTAATTAAAAGGCCTCGAAGTACCTCATGTAACCATTTTGATTACCACAGATCCTTCTTAAGCTGCACAAAATCGTCTAAATATAGGTAGAATAAAACTAAAAGGACGCCACCGGCACAGAAGGGGTTAAGGGGTGTTTTGTACCTACCGTAGCTCTTCTGTTTATCTTCCTGACTACCCAAGAATAGACCTTGTGACTACCCAAGAATAGACCTTGTCACTACCCAAGAATAGACCTTGTCACTACCCAAGAATAGACCTTGTCACTACCCAAGAATAGACCTTGTCACTACCCAAGAATAGACCTTGTGACTACCCAAGAATAGACTGTGACTACCCAGAATAGACCTTGTGACTACCCAAGAATAGACCTTGTGACTACCCAAGAATAGACCTTGTGACTACCCAAGAATAGACCTTGTGACTACCCAAGAATAGACCTTGTGACTACCCAAGAATAGACCTTGTGACTACCCAAGAATAGACCTTGTCACTACCCTACCGCCTCGAGCTAAACAGACATCTTGACCTTGTAGAGTTGGTAACCTGTCTAGAACCTTGTATATTTATTTATGTATTTATTAGTTTCTTCCCTAGACCTCCATCAAGCTTACCCCCCCCCCCCCCCCCAGACCCCCCTTCAAGATAAATTTATACATTTGTCGATAGAAAATGCCCGGCCTCTTAAATTACAGGCTTACTATCGCTCGCCAACAAAAAATCGACACCTAAATTGCATGAAGCTGCTAATATTGGCAAAAAAATGGGGTGCAAGATCTTAAAATCGCCAAATTAATGGAACGAACGTCTTAAAATCTCAAAACTGTGTGGCTAAACATGAGGAAGAAGGGGGTCCAGAAAAAGCAGCCACTTCCCCCATTAAATATCCGTTTGTCTACCTATATATGTATTATATAGGTGAATTATTTATGTACAGTCGTCCACATTAGTTCTGTCTCTCGTCATAATCTTACGTATGAAAGTAAAATAGTATGAATGAATTGTGAGTGTGGTTTCTTTTAAGTATCAGTTAACTAATCAGATGAGTTAACCACTACATAAGAAACTACACCTGTAATTCAGTCATGTGCATTATATTTCCATGTATAAGATCACTACTGGGGGTTCCACACAGAGCACCGAACACCGTGTGTCCTCCAAGCCTAGGTCCTCAGATCAATTCCAGTGGACCTCACCTTAAAAGGAGAACCTCTTCCTTCACCTCAATGGCAAAACATCGCCAGTTATGCAAGAAGAACACCGCCACCAAGAGTCAACAGAACAGCAAAACAACAACAACACTGACTTCCCACCACCACCCCACAACCTGGGACAAGGCAGAACACCTCAACATCACTGCCAAAAGATCACCAACATCAACTAATGTCCTCATCAATAAAAAAAGCTCCTGGCCAAACATCGCCAGGAACATAAAACAAAATGATAGACAAATAAGATCAAATAAGACAAATGGAGATCGTCAACTCTTTTAAGTATCTGGGCAGTGTGTTGAGTAAAGATGGGACTATGGATGAAGAGGTGCGGGAGAGGGTACAACAGGGGAAGAGGGTTGTAGGAACGCTAAAAGCAGTAACAAGAAATAGGGTGGTCAGTATGGAAGTGAAGAAGTCCTTGCATGACAGTGTGGTAATCCCGACACTGACTTACGGAAGCGAAGCATGGACGTTGGTTGAGAGACTCAGACCAAGAGTGAGAGCAGTGGGAATGAATTACTTAAGGAGTGCGTGCGGAGTTACATGGAGGGATAGACAGACTAATGAGGAAGTAAGAAGGAGGTGTGGTGTGGAGGTAGATGTGCTGGAAAGTGTGAAAAGGAGTACTATGAGATGGTTCGGCCATATGGAAAGTATGGAAAGCGAGAGAATGACTAAGAGGGTGTACGAGAGCGAGGTGGAGGGACAGAGGGGGAGAGGTAGACCGAATATGAGGTGGAAGGATGGAGTGAGGAACTACATGAACTGGTTGGGGGGAGGGGCGTCGACTGACTGGGGACAGAGGTGCATGGGGGCGGTTCGTTCGTGGCCACCCCTTCGGGGATCACGGCGTCAGGCAATAGATAGATAGATAGATAGACAAATAAAATAACATCCTTATCCCCAACTTTTAAATAAATACAAATTTACCCAAACCTAACGAAGCCTACTTTTAATCTTCTACTTTCTTTCATATTTCCTCCTTTTGCCCTCTTCCTCCCCAAACCTCTTCCTTCCCCTCTTAGACCCACCTTGGGTAAAAAAAAAAAAACACAAAAACGGAGGGTAACAGAAGTAGTGTGGGGAACTGTACCTATCAATGCAAACTTATAAACATTCGTGAACCTCACCTATTTTTAATTATGGAAGCATATCTCTGTACACGAATTATAAAATATATTTGTCTATAAATCAACTACAAAACAATATATACTATTTATTGAAAAGTATGATCCACCGAATAATTAATGCAGATAGTTATAATTGCATAAAGACAATCATAGGGGATCCAGGATTTCTTACGAGTGACTAGGTGTACCTGATTAACACATTAACGATCTATATATCTATTAGGCAGGCTACCCTCGAGCCTTAAGGGGAGGTCTCCACTTGAGGGATTGTTTTCGTGACCCCTTTCTCCCTCATGTTTAGCCCCGTTGCTTTTGATATTATAAAACGTTTGCCCCATTAGTTTAGCGATTTTAAGAACTTTCACCCCATATTAAGACATTTCGTGCAATTCAGGTGTCTATTTTATCCTGGCGAGCGATAGCGAGCCTGTAATTTAAGAGGAATCGGCCTTCGGCCGGGACATTTTTCTACTGAAAAATGTATAAATTTATCTTGAAAGGGACTCGAGGGGGTGTAATTTTAAGGTTGATGGAGGTCTAGGGAACAAACTAAATACATCCCCTTAAGTGGGATGGCCGTATTTATTTTCTCATTTATTTAGCTTCTTTATTATTTTTGTTTTAGTTTCCTCCCTAGACCTCCTTCAAACATAAGATAACAACCCCCCAAGACCCTCCTTCAAGATAAATTTTTACATTTTTCGATAGAAAAATTTCCTGGTTGAAGGCCAGTTGCTCCTAAATTACAGGCTCGCTATCGCTCCCCAGGAAAAATCGACACCTAAATGGCACGAAAGTTCTTATTATTGACAAAAAATGAGGCGAATGGTCTTAAAATCGCCAAACTAATGGGGTGAACCTCTTAAAATATCAAACCTATTATAGCTAAACATGAGGGAGAAAGGGGTCTAGTGGAAATCTCCCCTTCACAATATATCTATCTATTTATCAGACTACCCTCTAGCCTAAAGGTAAACAAGCTCGGTGTAACATGGATGGGTGACCTTGTAGTCTTGGTGAGTTGTCTACGCCCTGGCTTAAAGGGGAAATGGCCCGTTTTTCTGGTCCCCTTTCTTCCTCATGTTTAGCCCCGTTAGTTTTCAGGTTTTAAGACGTTCGGCTCATTAGTTTGTCGATTTTAAAACCTTTCGTCCCAGTTATATATCAATATCAAGACCTTTCGTGCCAGTTACGTGTCGATATTTTTCTGGCGAGTGATAGCGAGCCTGTAATTATGAGAAACGGCCTTCGGCCGGGACATTTTCCTATCGAAAAAGTTACAAATTTATCTTGAAGGGGGGTCTAGGGAGTGTGTTTTAAAGCTTGATGAAGGTCTGGCGAGGAAACTACAAATTAATGAATATATAAACAAATAGACCCCCAAAATAACCACTGTTCCCTTAACCCAATATCACACCACTGATTATACCCTCAACTGTTATCACCAACACTGGTCTGGCACCTTTCGAGGTCAACTTGTACAGTAATTCTGTCATCTATTTGTTTCTATCGTCAGTCTAGTTTCCGAATCCAGTGCAAAATAGCCTCAAAATATTGCCATAAATATGCTGATCGTCGAAAGTTGGCGATATAAGCTCTCGTGTGCTACCCTCTTTAGACACACCCTCCTCTAGTTCATGGTACGCTCTAGGACACACATTCTGGCGCTTTGTGACTCCTCTAACGTCTAAAATTACCTATTGTACTGAATATTTTTGTAGTAGGCATAAATACAAAAATAAGGCTTTGGCAGACTCCCATGTGGTACTCGCTCTCTCTCTCTCTCTCTCTCTCTCTCTCTCTCTCTCTCTCTCTCTCTCTCTCTCTCTCTCTCTCTCTCTCTCTCTCTCTCTCTCTCTCTCTCTCTCTACGTAACACCGATATTCAAAAAAGGCAGCAAATCCCTACCCAGTAACTATCGTCCAATTAGCTTAACCTCAGTTGTATGTAAAATGCTAGAAACGGTCATACGAGACAGACTCGTAAATCACTTAGAGGAAAATAACATACTTAAAGATACTCAACACGGCTTTCGTAAAAAACGTTCCTGTTTAACAAACCTCTTAGACTTCTTCCACGATATCCTCAACCTCTACGATGAGAGTAAAGCTGTAGATATATATACCTTGATTTTCAAAAGGCCTTTGACAAAGTTCCCCACAAACGTTTACTGCTAAAACTAAAAGCGCATGGAATACAAGACGGTGTGTTGAAATGGATAGAAAATTGGCTCAGCAACAGAAAGCAAAGGGTAGTCATAAACGGTAAGGCATCTAAATGGACCAATGTAGTAGCGGGGTACCCCAGGGATCGGTACTAGGACCAATTCTCTTTCTAATTTACATCAACGACATAGATGAGGGTCTCACCTGCACAATCTCAAAATTTGCTGACGATACAAAAATTGCAAATAGCGTACTCTCAAAAGAACAAGTTGACGATATGCAACCACAATCTAGATAAATTGTCATGTTGGGCCCAAATTTGGCAAATGAGTTTCAATGCGGATAAATGTAAAGTACTACATGTCGGATACCTAAATGAGGAAAGCAAAACTATTTGGATGAATGGCACTCAGCTTAAGAATGTAAACAGAGAAACTGATCTGGGAGTAACAATATCGAGTAACCTAAAACCGAGTCAACAATGTTCAGAAGTTGTTAAGAAGGCAAACAAAATAATTGGCTTTATAGGCAGGTCATTTGAGCATAAATCCAAAGAAGTTATCCTAACCCTTTACAATTCCTTAGTCCGCCCTCTTCTGGAATACTGCGTTCAATCCTGGTGCCCTTATTACCAAAAAGATATAAACAAGCTAGAACGAGTTCAACGTAGAGTTACCAAAAATGATACCTAGCCTAAAGAACAAACCATACGAAGAGCGTCTTAGAGAATTAAATCTATTTCCTTTAACCCAGCGCAGATTAAGAGGCGACTTAATTCAAGTGTTCAAAATCATCAAAGGCATCGACAATATGAACTGTAGTAAGTACTTCACTATCGACCAATCTAATTACACGCGGGGAAACGGTTGCAAAATTATTGGTAAATCTTTTAACTAGCACGAATCTAAGAATTTCTTCTTCAATCGAGTTGTCAACTTGTGGAATGGGCTTCCCCGAGACGTTATAGACTGCAGCACCGTTGATTCATTTAAATTCCGCCTAGACAAATATCTCGCATCAAACCCGCGACTGACTGCGTTTGTAAATGAATAACTTTATCCTCCCCTCAGTTACTAACCCATATGTCCCCTACTAACTTCCTAGTCCTGCCACGTTAGTGGCAGGGCAGTAGTTCCCTTTCCAATGTTCCCTTACCCACTCTAAACCACTGTTTGGACACTTGATCCTCAGTGTTTTGGAGGACAAGCAACCTAGAAGGGTCACTAGACCTGTTGTTGCTTGATTTCCTTTGTACTCCTTTGTACCTCTCTCTCTCTCTCTCTCTCTCTCTCTCTCTCTCTCTCTCTCTCTCTCTCTCTCTCTCTCTCTCTCTCTCTCTCTCTCTCTCTCTCTCCTCCTCTCTCTCTCTCTCTCTCTCCTTCTCTCTCTCTCTCTCTCTCTCTCTCTCTCTCTCTCTCTCTCTTGCAGTCTGGAACTATGCCTGATCAGTGGAAGCTAGCCAACGTAACACCGATATTCAAAAAAGGCAGCAAATCCCTACCCAGTAACTATCGTCCAATTAGCTTAACCTCAGTTGTATGTAAAAATGCTAGAAACGGTCATAAGAGACAGACTCGTAAATCACTTAGAGGAAAATAACATACTTAAAGATACTCAACACGGCTTTCGTAAAAAACGTTCCTGTTTAACAAACCTCTTAGACTTCTTCCACGATATCCTCAACCTCTACGATGAGAGTAAAGCTGTAGATATTATATACCTTGATTTTCAAAAGGCCTTTGACAAAGTTCCCCACAAACGTTTACTGCTAAAACTAAAAGTGCATGGAATACAAGACGGTGTGTTGAAATGGATAGAAAATTGGCCCAGCGACAGAAAGCAAAGAGTAGTAATAAACAGTAAGGCATCTAAATGGACCAATGTAAGTAGCGGGGTACCCCAGGGATCGGTACTAGGACCAATTCTCTTTCTAATTTACATCAACGACATAGATGAGGGTCTCACATGTACAATCTCAAAATTTGCTGACGATACAAAAATTGCAAATAGCGTACTCTGAAAAGAACAAGTTGACGATATGCAACACAATCTAGATAAATTGTCATGTTGGGCCCAAATTTGGCAAATGAGTTTCAATGCGGATAAATGTAAAGTACTACATATCGGATACCTAAATGAGAAAGCAAACTATTCGATGAATGGCACTCAGCTTAAGAATGTAAACAGAGAAACCGATCTGGGAGTAACGTTATCGAGTATCCTAAAACCGAGTCAACAATGTTCAGAAGTTGTTAAGAAGGCAAACAAAAATAATTGGCTTTATAGGCAGGTCATTTGAGCATAAATCCAAAGAAGTTATCCTAACCCTTTACAATTCCTTAGTCCGCCCTCTTCTGGAATACGGCGTTCAATCCTGGTGCCCTTATTACCAAAAAGATATAAACAAGCTAGAACGAGTTCAACGTAGAGTTACCAAAATGATACCTAGCCTAAAGAACAAACCATACGAAGAGCGTCTTCGAGAATTAAATCTATTTCCTTTAACCCAGCGCAGATTAAGAGGTGACTTCAAGTGTTCAAAATCATCAAAGGCATCGACAATATGAACTGTAGTAAGTACTTCACTATCGACCAATCTAATTACTCGCGGGGAAACGGTTGCAAAATTATTGGTAAATCTTTTAACTCACACGAATCTAAGAATTTCTTCTTCAATCGAGTTGTCAACTTGTGGAATGGGCTTCCCTGAGATGTTACCGTTACTGCAGCACCGTTGATTCATTTAAACTGCGCCTAGACAAATATCTCGCATCAAACCCGCTACTGACTGCGTTTGTAAATGAATAACTTTATTTTATCCTCCCCTCAGTTACTAACCCATCTGTCCCCTACTAACTTCCTAATCCTGCCACGGACATTAGTTCCCTTTCCAATGTTCCCTTACCCACTCTAAACCACTGTTTGGACACTTGATCCTCAGTGTTTTGGAGGACAAGCAGCCTAGAAGAGTCACTAGACCTGTTGTTGCTTGATTTCCTTTGTACTCCTTTGTACTCTCTCTCTCTCTCTCTCTCTTCATGTTCTCTTTCCCAAATACGTGGACACACCCTCATTACTCACTACTACTGCTGTCCCCCCCCTCTCTCTCTCTCTCTCTTTCTCTTTCTCTCTCTCTCTTTTTTTCTCTCTCTCTCTCTCTTTCCCTCTCTCTCTCTCTTGCTCACTCTCACTCACTCTCTCTCTCTCTCTCTCTCTCCATGAATCATCGTCGGAAAATGAATTTGCACATCTAATTGTTCTTGTGTGTATGTCTTTTTGTTGTTGTTCTGCTTCTCCTACATCATCATCATCATCTGTCTCTTCTTCTTCTTCTTCTTAATTGTCTTGTTGTTGTTGTTCTTGTTCTTCTTCTTAATTTGCTTGTTGTTGTTCTTCTTCTTATATGATCTCCTTCCTGCCTTCTTCTTCTTCTTCTTCTTCTCCTTTGTCTTCTCTTTCGTCTTCTTCTTCTTCTTCTTCTTTTTTTTCTTCTTCTTTGTACTCAGCACCCTCGTAATTCCGTGGACCATAGCCCCATTCTCAAGAAGTCAAGACATTCCTCACCCCATTACCCTGCGACTCAAGTGTGACATCGAGTTGCAGCCTGGGTTTTCTTCTTTGTTGGTTATATATATATATATATATATATATATATATATATATATATATATATATATATATATATATACACTTGTTTTCATATGTCTTAACACTATCTGTATTGGTAGCGGTTTTTTTTTTATTTAATTTTTTATACTTTTCTACGATATTATGAAGCTTAGGAAAGATGTATAGTAGCTAAAGAGATACCTACTGCCAACACACACACACACACACACACACACACACACACACACACACACACACACACACACACACACACACACACACACACACACACACACACACACCCCGCTCTACACCCCAATATAACGTGTAATTAAACAAGCCTCTACTAAGCTGCTGGATCTAAATGCCTCCTAAGCTATTATTAAGGCTATACTTACTCTCCACTAACGCACATTAACAGTTATATGATCCACTATGTTGGTGTTGTTCTATATAAGGGAGGTTAAGGCTATACTTACTCTCCACTAACGCACATTAACAGTTATATGATCCACTATGTTGGTGTTGTTCTATATAAGGGAGGTTAAGGCAGCGATTGTAACACGTTTTTCATTGTTTGTTTGGCGATTTGTAGACTTTTTTTGCATTAGTTGACCGATGCTTAGATGTTTCTCTCCAATTAGGTGTCTGTAGTTTCCCTGGCGAGCGATAGTAAGCCTGCAAGTTGGTAGAAAGCGGTCTTCGGCTGGGAAATTTGTGTACCGAAAAATGAACAAATTTAGCTTCAAGGTGGTCTAGAGGGCAAGCTTTAGAAAAAATAAATAAAATAAATATATAATTTAATAAATAAAATGTTGGCAAATCCCCCCACAATACCTTATACACAGTGTAATAGAAAGAGGTGTTTACTAAGCTGCTGGATGTAAATGCCTCCTAAACCATTAGATTAAAGGACAAATTATGAGTTATTTGGTCCACTATCTGGGTGTGCTATAAGTAACACCCCGTTCTTAACATTAATCATCAATTACAAACCCCAATGCACTTGAATAAACTAATGAAAGCATATGGTCCTCCCGGGATTCGAACTCGGGACACCACACCCAGAACATAAGCACCTAAACCATTAATTACACCACCAACACAGTTAAAAGTTGAGTACACGATCACGATTATTATCCATTTTCGATTTTTGGATATCAATCTAATCATGTACTCAGACCCAACTGCATTATGGAAAGCGTAATGTTTTAGTGAGAGGAAACAACATTACATAAGGGAGATTTAAGGGAAGGGAGACGTTTTTCTGGACCCCCTTCTCTCTAATGTTTAGCCCCACTAGTTTTGAGATTACAAGACGTTCGGCCCATTAGTTTGGCGATTTTAACACTTTTCGCCCCCATTTCGTTGTCAATTTTAAGACCTTTCGTGCCATTTAGGTGTCGATTATTTCCTGGCGAGCGATAGCGAACCTTGCAATTTGAAGAGGAATCGGCCTTCGGCCGGGACATTTTTCTACCGAAAAATGTACAAATTTATCTTGAAGGTGGGTCTAGGGGGGTGTTTTTCTAAACTTGATGGAGATCTAGGGAGGAAACTAAAATAATATATGAATGAATGAATTAATAGACCAAACAAACGGCCAGTCTCCCCTTAATAACAAACTGTCACCACTTCTTCCATCGTTACCGAGGGGATTTATTCCATGTTTATTAACCCTGGGATATTGTCATGGTCTGTCTCCTGTTATGTATAGGAGAGAGAGAGAGGGAGAGAGTGAGAGTGAGTGTGTGTGTGTGTACAACCCTTCAGGATATTGGTTTGATGTTGTTTATCAGCTAATACTGTAAGGTACATAAATAACACATAATAATACTGTAAGGTACATAAATAACACATAATAATACTGTAAGGTACATAAATAACACATAATAATACTGTAAGCTACATAAATAACACATAATAATACTGTAAGGTACATAAATAACACATAATAATACTGTAAGCTACATAAATAACACATAATAATACTGTAAGCTACATAAATAACACATAATAATACTGTAAGCTACATAAATAACACATAATAATACTGTAAGGTACATAAATAACACAATAATACTGTAAGCTACATAAATAACACATAATAATACTGTAAGCTACATAAATAACACATAATAATACTGTAAGGTACATAAATAACACATAATAATACTGTAAGCTACATAAATAACACATAATAATACTGTAAGGTACATAAATAACACATAATAACTGTAAGGTACATAAATAACACATAATAATACTGTAAGCTACATAAATAACACATAATAATACTGTAAGCTACATAAATAACACATAATAATAATGTAAGCTACATAAATAACACATAATACTGTAAGCTACATAAATAACACATAATAATACTGTAAGGTACATAAATAACACATAATAATACTGTAAGCTACATAAATAACACATAATAATACTGTAAGCTACATAAATAACACATAATAATACTGTAAGGTACATAAATACACATAATAATACTGTAAGCTACATAAATAACACATAATAATACTGTAAGGTACATAAATAACACATAATAATACTGTAAGCTACATAAATAACACATAATAATACTGTAAGCTACATAAATAACACATAATAATACTGTAAGCTACATAAATAACACATAATAATACTGTAAGGTACATAAATAACACATAATAATACTGTAAGGTACATAAATAACACATAATAATACTGTAAGCTACATAAATAACACATAATAATACGGTACATAAATAACACATAATAATACTGTAAGCTACATAAATAACACATAATAATACTGTAAGGTACATAAATAACACACATAATAAATACATCCTCAACAATTTAAAGAGAGATTTTTTGTTTGATCCCGAGACCTCCATCAAGCTTAAATTAATACCCCAATGACCCCCCTTTCGAGATAAATGGGTACATTTTTCGGATAGAAAAATATTCCGGCCCCTCCTAAATTTCAGGCTCGCTATCGCTCGCCAGGAAAATATCGACACATGAATGTCACTAGGGGTCTTAACATTGACACAAATGGGTCGAAAGGTTTTAAAATCGCCAAACTAATCGGGCAAACATCTTAAAATGCCAAAACTAATGGGGCTAAGGATGAGGGAGAAGGGGGGCCAGAAAATGACCCATCTGCCCTTAAGGGGGGTCACCCTCTTTTTTTTATCTTTCTCTCGTTTTCTCTCTTTCCCTGGCTTGTATCCATTTGGCCCCATTCAGCCAACTGTTTTAAGACGTATATCCCCATGCAGGTGTCGATTTCTTTCTGGCAAGCGATAGCGAGCCAGCATTGTATGGAAAAATCCATATTTTTCTATCGAAAAATTTACAAATTTAGCTTGCTGTCAAAACAAAAATGTATATATGCTAACTCTCTACCGCTCGCCAGGAAAATATTGACACCTGGATAAGAGTGACCATACTGTGATATCAGACGCTGGTGTTCGGTTCACTAACATCGCTGGGTATATTTTACGCTTCGTAGAGGGACCACATTAGTATTATCCTTCCTCTCTTAAGGGGAGACTAACCTATTAATTCATTTATTCATATATTTGTTTAGTTTCCTCCCTAGACCTCCATCAAGCTTAGAAAAACACCCCCTAGACCCCCCCCCTAAATTTATCTTGATGGGGGGGGGGGGCCCCCCCCATCAAGATAAATTTGTACATTTTTCGGTAGACAAATGTCCTGGCCGAAGGCTGATTCCTCTTAAAATTGCAGGCTCGCTATCGCTCGCCAGGAAATAATCGACACCTAAATGGCACGAAAGGTCTTAATATTTACAACGAAATGGGGCGAAATGTGTTAAAATCGCCAAACTAATGGGCCGAACGTCGTATAATCTTAAAACTAGTGGGGCTAAACATTAGGGAGAAGGGGGTCCAGAAAATCTGTCTGACATGACTGATCTGTCCCTAGCTAACAATACATTAAACTGTTCAACTCAGAAATAGGCTCGTATTGTCTCAAATTAACCTTATATTTAGGTATTATACTGTATATAATTATGTTTGACCCATATCACATATATTTAAACTACGAGAAGGAAAGTTTGTTTGATTGACAACACATAATAATATAATAACATCTTCTGTGTATTAGTTAGCAGAATACAATCTTATATCTGTGGTAGGTCTATCTTGTATAACTGTTTTGAAGCAGAATACAATCTTATATCTGTGGTAGGTCTATCTTGTATAACTGTTTTGAATGATATATACCGTAACATGTTGAATTATAGGGGAGACAATTATTGCCATTAAACCCCTTCCTATCTCACCCTGTCACGATTTAGTTCCTGCATTCATTCTTTTGTGTATGTCCCATGTATCTATCTATCTATTTATATATATATATATATATATAAGTTTGTTAAGGAAGTAGTTATGCATTCCGTTTTCTCTTGGTATCTTCTTGAGGCGTAAATCTTGTTTACCGTAAATAGTGAGCGCCTTCCCTTCCTTGTGTGTCTTCTTCTCTTTTTCTTCTTCTTTTTCTTCTTTTCTTATTCTTCTTCTTCTTCATTATTATTGATATTATTATATTTCCCTTCTTATTCTTCTCCTTCTTCTTGTTCTTCTTATTCCAGACTGAATTAATTTTACTGTAAATTTAATAATGCATGCCTTCCCTCCCTTGCCTTCTTCTTCATCTTCATCCTTCTTATTGCTATTATTAATTATCTCTTTATCTTTTTCTTCCTCTTCTTCTTTCTCTCTCCTCCTTCCTCCTCCTCATTGTGTTATTGTTGTTGTTCTTCGTCTTCTTCTTCTCCTCTCTCCTCCTTCCTCCTCCTCTTTGTTTTGTTCTCACTCTTCTTCTTGTTCTTCTTGTTCTAGACTGAAGTAACTCTACCGTAAATAATGAACGGCTTCCTGCCCCTCACCTTGCACAGATTGGATTGGTGAGAGAGAGAGAGATTTTGTTTTAGTAATTATTAATATCTTGCGCTCTCTCTCTCATACTCTCACTCACACTCTTTCTCTCTCTCTCTGTCTCTCTCTCACTCACTCACTCACTCACTCACTCACTCACTCACTCTCACTCTCTCTCTCTCTCACTCTCTCTCTCTCTCTCTCTCTCTTTTACACGATGACAGGTGTGGTAGAGTGGTCTTGCTACCGTGCTGGAAATCTTGAAGTCTGGCGATGTGTCAATGGCAAGATATTATTGGGATGGCCTTAGTGGTTTACTGTACAGTACATGGTTCCAGTACATTACCACAACACCCACCGACACACCATAGATATTATGGGATGGCCTTAGTGGTTTACTGTACAGTACATGGTTCCAGTACATTACCACAACACCCACCGACACACCATAGATATTATTGGGATGGCCTTAGTGGTTTACTGTACAGTACATGGTTCCAGTACATTACCACAACACCCACCGACACACCATAGATATTATTGGGATGGCCTTAGTGGTTTACTGTACAGTACATGGTTCCAGTACATTACCACAACACCCACCGACACACCATAGATATTATTGGGATGGCCTTAGTGGTTTACTGTACAGTACATGGTTCCAGTACATTACCACACACCCACCGACCACACCATAGATATTATTGGGATGGCCTTAGTGGTTTACTGTACAGTACATGGTTCCAGTACATTACCACAACACCCACCGACACACCATAGATATTATTGGGATGGCCTTTGTGGTTTACTGTACAGTACATGGTTCCAGTACATTACCACAACACCCACCGACACACCATAGATATTATTGGGATGGCCTTAGTGGTTTACTGTACAGTACATGGTTCCAGTACATTACCACAACACCCACCGACACACCATAGATATTATTGGGATGGCCTTAGTGGTTTACTGTACAGTACATGGTTCAGTACATTACCACAACACCCGACACACCATAGATTATTGGGATGGCCTTAGTGGTTTACTGTACAGTACATGGTTCCAGTACATTACCACAACACCCACCGACACACCATAGATATTATTGGGATGGCCTTAGTGGTTTACTGTACAGTACATGGTTCCAGTACATTACCACAACACCCACCGACACACCATAGATATTATTGGGATGGCCTTAGTGGTTTACTGTACAGTACATGGTTCCAGTACATTACCACAACACCCACCGACACACCATAGATATTATTGGGATGGCCTTAGTGGTTTACTGTACAGTACATGGTTCCGTACATTACCACAACACCCACCGACACACCATAGATATTATTGGGATGGCCTTAGTGGTTTACTGTACGTACATGGTTCCAGTACATTACCACAACACCCACCGACACACCATAGATATTATTGGGATGGCCTTAGTGGTTTACTGTACAGTACATGGTTCCAGTACATTACCACAACACCCACCGACACACCATAGATATTATTGGGATGGCCTTAGTGGTTTACTGTACAGTACATGGTTCCAGTACATTACCACAACACCCACCGACACACCATAGATATTATTGGGATGGCCTTAGTGGTTTACTGTACAGTACATGGTTCCAGTACATTACCACAACACCCACCGACACACCATAGATATTATTGGGATGGCCTTAGTGGTTTACTGTACAGTACATGGTTCCAGTACATTACCACAACACCCACCGACACACCATAGATATTATTGGGATGGCCTTAGTGGTTTACTGTACAGTACATGGTTCCAGTACATTACCACAACACCACCGACACACCATAGATATTATTGGGATGGCCTTAGTGGTTTACTGTACAGTACATGGTTCCAGTACATTACCACAACACCCACCGACACACCATAGATATTATTGGGATGGCCTTAGTGGTTTACTGTACAGTACATGGTTCCAGTACATTACCACAACACCCACCGACACACCATAGATATTATTGGGATGGCCTTAGTGGTTTACTGTACAGTACATGGTTAGATATTATTGGGATGGCCTTAGTGGTTTACTGTACAGTACATGGTTCCAGTACATTACCACAACACCCACCGACACACCATATAATCTACTCTTTCCGTCTCAGTATAATAGCATTGTATGAATATTCCCATTTACAACTATGCCAAGGGGTCCAGTATCGTATCTAATTAGTGAGATTATAGGTGGCGTGAGAGCGAGTAGCGTACGAGATTATGAGATGAGTTAGCGAGACAGTGGGGTACCGAGCCAGGAGGGGCCAGCCAAGTGTCGTATGTCTGTGAAGGTAAGACTACGGACGGATCAGTTGCAATAACTTGTCTGTCTCACTCGTCATCAGGAATAAAATCTTTGGACTTTTTCATGTTGAGCAATCGAAGTCACAAGCTTTACATCTATGTCTGAAAGGATAATTAGAACACACACACACACACACACACACACACACACACACTGTAATGAAGTCAGCCCAAACAGCCCCAACATAAGGTAATATACTAGCAACCAACCACAGACTCTCACAGCGTTCCAGTTCTTGCTAATTATCCGTTTACAAGTTAACGGCAATGCTAGAATGAGTCACAGAGTTGTACAGCCATGTTGTGTGTGTGTGTGTATGTGTTTTATGTGTGTGTGTGTGTGTGTGTATGTTGTGTATGTGTTTTATGTGTGTGTGTGGATGTTGTGTGTGTGTATGTGTTTTATGTGTGTGTGTATGTTGTGTGTATGTTGTGTGTGTGTGTGTGTGTGTGTGTAAGCTCTGGTGAGTTCATGGGTGCATATTTCATATTATTTGTTGGTTTATGTGTAAGAGATTGAAAAGGCAGTTCAAGTGTACAAGCATTTTTAAGTACTTCAAAACAGAATGTTTTGGCTAAGGTTAGGTTCTGTAGGTAAGATTAGATCTGTATGGCTTTTATATTGGTTAAACACAAAAAATACTCGTAAGCATACATAATTCACGCTTGCACTGATAAACCCACATAATGTACACGTTTGTGTGTGTGTGTGTGTGTGTGTAGAGTAACTGTCCGTGGGAAGAGTGTTAATGATTGTGGTAGTTGTGGTTGTCTAAGTAACCGTTTTGGTAGGCTAGATTAATGGTTGTGGTGGTGGTTTGTGATGGTAGTGGTGGTAGTGGTGGTTTGTGATGGTAGTGGTAGTGGTGGTTTAATGGTTTGTGATGGTAGACATAGAGATGGTAGTGGTGGTTTGTGATGGTAGTGGTGGTAGTGGTGGTTTGTTATGGTAGTGGTAGTGGTGGTTTAATGGTTTGTGATGGTAGACATAGAGGTGGTAGTGGTGGTTTGTGATGGTAGTGGTGGTTTAATGGTTTGTGATGGTAGACATAGAGGTGGTAGTGGTGGTTTGTGATGGTAGTGGTAGTGGTGGTTTAATGGTTTGTGATGGTAGACATAGAGGTGGTAGTGGTGGTATTGTGATGGTAGTGGTTTAATGGTTTGTGATGGTAGACATAGAGGTGGTAGTGGTGGTTTGTGATGGTAGTGGTAGTGGTGGTTTAATGGTTTGTGATGGTAGACATAGAGGTGGTAGTGGTGGTTTGTGATGGTAGTGGTGGTGGTGGTTTAATGGTTTGTGATGGTAGACATAGAGGTGGTAGTGGTGGTGTGTGATGGTAGACATAGAGGTGGTAGCTGTGGTTTAATGGTTTGTGATGGTAGACATAGAGGTGGTAGTGTTTTTTTTTTTTTTTTTTTTTTTTTTTTTTTTCTATGTGATTGAGGGAGGCAAAAGGCATAACTGCCTATAGCGAGTGCCTCCCCCATAGTTGAAAGAGTGACAGGGCCAAAATCAAGGGACGTTCGAGCCAAAATGCCTGGACACACGGAGTTTGAAGCAATTTAAGTCATAGGAAGAGGGAAAGACTGATTCTGGGAGAGAGTTCCAGATCTCAGCTGTTGAGTAGAAGAAAGTTTGAGAGTAACGTTTCACTCTTGGGTTGGAGAGTTGCACAGAGTAGGGGTGGGATTGAGTTGCAAGACGGGTACCACGTGCCCTACGTAAAGGAGGTGGTATGCACTGGGATAGCTCTGAAGAACACTGATTATTATAGTAGCGATAGAATAGCGAG
>CM064492.1:35454767-35478659 GCA_032716605.1 Paralithodes platypus
GCTGGTACAGAAGTGGTTAAATAGCAAGGCATAGAAAATGTAAAAGACGTCGCTGGTACAGAAATGGTTAAATAGCAAGGCATAGAAAATGTAAAAGACGTCGCTGGTACAGAAGTGGTTAAATAGCAAGGCATAGAAAATGTAAAAGACGTCGCTGGTACAGAAGTGGTTAAATAGCAAGGCATAGAAAATGTACTGAACTAACATCATTCTACATGCATAGATATATTAACCCCTTCTATACCGGTGACGTCTTTTTAATTTTATTTGAGCTATATTTAGACGATTTTGTGCAGTTTAGGGAATATTTGTGGCAGTAGAAAGGATTAAGGGAGATAGCTCGAATCCTGTTATTTGCTGGAGGCTCTTGTCAAGCTGAATGAAATCGTTGAATAGTAGTCAGAATAAAGTTAGAAGGACGTCCCCGGTACTGAATGGGTTAATGGGTAGTTAGATAGGTAGTTCTATATCAATAAGAAATGTGTAAATAATTGTAAATATATTGTATATAATATAAACTGAATATAAGCGGGTTCTTAGATAGTGATATTTTATAATGTTATTTTAGTATTTTGACTACCATCAAATGATTATAATGTTCATAAAATAATTAAATTGATGGAGAGAGATACTTATAAGGAATAGTTAGTATCCCATAGACCTTGCTTTCCAATCTTTGGATGTTAGGTAGATGAGAGAGAGAGAGTTAGAGAGAGAGAGAGAGAGAGAGAGAGAGAGAGAGAGAGAGAGAGAGAGAGAGAGAGAGAGAGAGAGAGAGAGAGAGAGAGAGAGAACCTTCTTTCCACGGAACATTAACATAAAATTCACTTTCTTCACCGACTAAAGCCGGTATCACACGAGAGGTTTTAAAGTCAACATTCGATGATCAACATTTGTCTGTCAACTTTTCTGGAATATTTTGCACTGGAATCGGGAACTAGACTGATGATAGATGAATTTAGGTTACCAAAATATTATAAATGTTGACCTCACAAGCTGCCAGACCAGTGTTGAGGATAAATGTTGAGTGAAAAGGCGCTCGTGTGATACCAGCTTAAGAAGAAATTACCTCATTCCGGGAGAGTACCTGTATAGATAACTTCAGTATGGTCTGCAGAGGGCTGATCTCGGACGGCATTATGTGTTAGTAGTGTAATGGTTTAGATGCTTATGTTCTGGGTGTGGTGTCCCGAGTTCGAATCCCGGGAGGACCATATGCTCTCATTAGTTTATTCAAGTGCATTGGGGTTTGTAATTAATGATTAATGTTAAGAACAGGGTGTTAATTACTTAATAATGTAAAACTTGCAAAATATATGAACCAAAACAGGAACGACACAATATAAACACAAAAAGAACTTATCAAATTCACTGTGTGGAAAATATAAATTTAGTAAAATAAAATAAATTATAATATAACCCTTTCAGCACGATGACGTAATATAACCCTTTCAGCACGATGACGTAATTATAATATAACCCTTTCAGCACGATGACGTAATATAACCCTTTCAGCACGATGACGTAACTATAATATAACCCTTTCAGCACGATGACGTAATATAACCCTTTCAGCACGATGACGTAACTATAATATAACCCTTTCAGCACGATGACGTAATATAACCCTTTCAGCACGATGACGTAATTATAATATAACCCTTTCAGCACGATGACGTAATTTTAATATAACCCTTTCAGCACGATGACGTAATTATAATATAACCCTTTCAGCACGATGACGTAATTATAATATAACCCTTTCAGCACGATGACGTAATTTTAATATAACCCTTTCAGCACGATGACGTAATTATAATATAACCCAGCACGATGACGTAATTTTAATATAACCCTTTCAGCACGATGACGTAATTATAATATAACCCTTTCAGCACGATGACGTAATTATAATATAACCCTTTCAGCACGATGACGTAATTTTAATATAACCCTTTCAGCACGATGACGTAATTATAATATAACCCTTTCAGCACGATGACGTAATTATAATATAACCCTATCAGCACGATGACGTAATTATAATATAACCCTTTCAGCACGATGACGTAATTTTAATATAACCCTTTCAGCACGATGACGTAATTATAATATAACCCTTTCAGCACGATGACGTAATTATAATATAACCCTTTCAGCACGATGACGTAATTTTAATATAACCCTTTCAGCACGATGACGTAATTATAATATAACCCTTTCAGCACGATGACGTAATTATCGCCTTATTTTGGTTACTAGTTGACGATTTTCTTTGGCCAAATATCTACCTCTAGGACTCTGTGCAAGTCCTTAACCCTTTGAGTACTAGCGACGTGTTTTATAATTTATTCTAGCTATATTTAGACGATATTGTGCAGCTTAGGAAGGATCTGCGGTAGTTAAAAGGGTTGATTGAGATACCGTAGTTTGAAGCATTGTTATTGCTAGAGGCTCTTCATAAGCTGAATAAAATTGTCAGAAAGTAGCCAGAATAAAGTTAAAAAGACGTCACCGGTACAGAAGGGGTTAAACGGCATAACATCGTCAAGTTATTAACCCCTTGAAGCTCTGACGCGTTTTAGCAGTTTATTTTGGCTATCATTAGACGATTTTATGCAGCTTAGGAAGTATATGTGGATATTAAAAGGGTAAATACTATCTCAATTAACCCTTTGACTTCCATGTACCGTTACTAATCTGAATAAAATCGTCTAATAGTAGCCAGAAACAGAACAGAAACGCGTATTGGAGCTTGAAAGGGTTAATATAAAATATATGAAATATAGCTCTTACAGTGCATATAGTTGTTTTGCTCTTAGTAGCTTTTGAGTACCCGTATAGGTATGCACGTAAATATTTAAGGGACCCCACCTCGCTTTTTCTTCTCTTTCTCTCCCTCTCTCTTTGGCTTGTATCCATTCGGCACCATTCAGTCTACTGTTTTAAGACGTTTACCCCCATCCAGGTGTCAATATTTTCCTGGCGAGCGGTAGCGAGCCAGCATATTTATAAATGTTTGTTTTGACAGCAAGCCAAATTTGTACATTTTTCGATAGAAAAATTTCTCCGGCGAAGCCGGATTTCTCCATACAATGCTGGCTCGCTGTCGCTCGCCAGGTAGAAATCGACACCTGGATGGGGATAAACGTCCTTAAACAGTTGGCTGAATGGGGCCGAATGGATACAAGCCAGGGAAAGAGAGAAAAGGAGAGAAAGATAAACAAAAAAGCCGGTGACCCCCTCTTAATACAATGGCCCTATTATTTATGAGATTTCAAAACTTTCGCCCCATTAGCTTGGCGATTTTCAGACCGTTTGCCCCATTTATTTGCCAATATTAAGACCTTTCGTGCCATTTAGGTGTCGATTATTTCCTGACGAGCGATAGCGAGCCTGAAGTTTTAAGAGGAATCGGCCTTCGGCCGGGACAGTTTTCTACCGAAAAATGAACAAATTTATCTTGAAGGGGGGTCTAGGGGATGTTTTTCTAAGCTTGATGGAGGTCTAGCGAGAAAACTAAGAAATAAAGAATAAATTAATTAATAGACCCCCCCAAAAAAAAAACCCAGTCCGTCTCCCCTTAAACATTTATACAAGCCTACCACATTTACTGTTAACTTTCCTGTGTTTTTAAGGGGAGGTTTTTAGTTTACTCCCTAGACCTCCATCAATCTTCTAAAAACGTCCCGGACGAATGCCGGTTGCTCTTGAATTACGGGCTGGCTATCGCTCACCAGGGAAAAAATCGACTCCTAAAGGGCACGAAAGGTCTTAAATTTGACAAAAACGGGGTGAAATCCTTTAGATCGCCAAACTAATGGGGTGACCGTCTTAAAATGTCAAAACTAATGGGGCTAAACATTAGGGAGTAGGGGTCTATAGAAAAAAAAAAAAAAAAAAAAAAAATCTCCCCTTAAGAGCTCAAAAAAATCTATGTAATTTAGTATTGCCAATGACCTAACTGTGAGTCCTTGGAAATAATTAGCCTGTGGGAACTATGGAGAAATCTGTATAATTTGGTATTGTTATGGGTTTCTCATAATTAGGTTTAACTCTTCCTCGTTAAATAGTAATGACTGTTTATGCTAAATATGTACGGTATTGCACACATACATACACACACACACGTACTTACTTGCTTACGGTAGTCCATCGTAGTCCGATGATGACGTTCCCTTCCTGCAAAGCAGGAAGAGAAAACCTGCGCACAGAAGAGTTTAGAGTGCCGAGGGAGGTGCGCAGTTCCAACTTCACTATCTTGGTACTGAACAGGGGTTGCTGATGGCAAGGGGGTGACCCAAGACGACCAGCTCCTACTCAATACTGCAGGGGACTGCCGGGATTCCAGTTCGTCGGAAACCGCCAGGACGTGACCCCAACGTCTTCTTTTCTCTCAGGGTGTGCTCCCCTAGCCTTTGTCTTACTAGACTAAACCACAAGGCAGTGGGTGTGTGCGGTTGTTGGTAGATGACAAGGATGCACATCATACCTCTGGGGGCCACCGCATGCCCCGAGATCCCCTATTGATTTAGCCTGGGGTCGCAAGACACCCAGTTACCGTGTGTGGCCCCGGGGAGGCACAATATAATAGGAGTCTTGGTGATGGAGAGGCTATGGTCTGGCAGAGGGAGACTTACGCACTCGGCTCCCCTTTTCACCACAAGGGTTAGCCAGCGGCAGCAGCTGAAAGCGAGAATTGCATGCAAGCAAGTACATCGCTAGAATAATACCACAATCTCTACAATATCGCTCCAAACTACCTCAAATCTACATAATATCTCTAGAATTCATATCGCTATATGTATATATCTGCCTCTAGATCAAAGTAAATACCTCTAGATCTAGTGGGAAAGTAGCTAAATTGGCAATACCGTCGAGAACCTTTAGTAAAAGAAATTGGCCATCCTTATATTTCGATACCATTTTGGCTGGTTCTATCCAGATTGAGGTTTGACTTCCTCTACCAAACCTTAGCTGCTTCTGTCTGCCTCCTTTCCTACTTCGGGGGCGGTGGAGGCTAGGATACGCGAATGTGATCCCGGACCCTAAGAATGGGAACTTTAAATGTTGTTTCTGTTCGGGCTCTGTCTGGAGTTGTTTATGACTTACAGGGGTTAGTGGTCAAGAATGTTGGCCTACTTGTAATGAACAAAGTATATATAGTCCAGTACGGTAATTACCTTGCCACACCTTCTAAAAGGGTCGTTCAATTTTCTAAAGATAAGATATTATTGTTCATACCTGAGTTCCTGTCTTGTGTGTGTGTGTGTGTGTGTGTGTGTGTGTATGTGTGCTTGCGTGTATATGTGTGTGTGTGCAGGGAGGGATGCATAGCTCGTTAGCGGAAGGTCACTATAACAGGTAAAATCACCTTGGTCTTTTACTCTTCTTCTTCTCATCTATCTTTGTTTTCTAGGTTCGTATTTGTTTTCACTATCTATCTATCTATCTATATGCTCAGGCCCAATCCCCATTTTGGGGGTAGCCGACTCAAGACAGAGCAAGAACAGGGAAAACAACAAATAAACACAGACAAAAAGCACAAACTCACACAGGTCACCCAGGAGAAGACCCAGAGACCAGGGTCACCAAGGTCGCTCCACCACTCCCCCGGCCCCCGACCATCCGGAGAGGTTCCGATCTCGGCAGGCAGACATGCAGCGGAGCCAAAGCCACAAGCCCTCCCACCACACTTCCAGGCGCACCCTTCATATTAATCGTCTCCCCGGGCCAGGCGCCTGATGGACTATTATCTAGTCCAACTTGCGCCCGACCCCTTACTCCAAATGACCCCTTGTTCACTCAACTATTCACAAGCATTCTCCATTCACTCCTGTCCACCACCACTTCCCCTGCCTGAATTTGTTTTCACAAACTCATCAATTAATTTACAAATATACCTAACTAGTGAAATCAATTAAAGTAATGAATACATGTGGTACTCCAAGGACTCGAACCTAGGATACTCACACCGAAATTCCGCACACTAAGCACTAGGCTATCAAGACAGTTAAAGGTTTATGCACAAGCCATGTTTAAGCCTGTTTCCCTCTGGTTATGAATTCAATACACTAACCACACTGCTACACCTCCACCAAGGGTGTAGAGGTTAGAGGTGGGGGCTGATTCAGCAGATAAGACCATAAGGGGGAGTGTGACCCCCCACCCCTCTTGCCCCCTTTGGGTGTGGGGGTCAGGGGGGGGGGGGGGGTCAACGGGAAAGGGGTTCAGTCTTGGGTGCTTAAGGGTAGTGCTTTATATATATATATATATATATATATATATATATATATATATTTGTTTTTGTTTTGTTATCTATGTATAATTGTATATATATACTCATTTATGTTTTAGTTTCCTCGCTAAAACTCCATCAAACATTAAAAAAACACCCTTTAGACCCCCTTTCAAAAAAATGTTGTACATCTTTCGGTAGAAAAATTTCCCGGCCAAAGGCCGATTTCTCTTCAAATTACAGGCTCGCTATCGCTCGGCAGGAAAACAAATCGACACCTAAATAGCACGAAAGGTCTTAATATTGACAAAGAAATTGGGCGAAAGGTCTGAAAATCAACATCTTATGGGACTAACATCTTAAAATATGAAAACTAATGGGGCTAAACATGAGGGAGAAAGGGGTCTAGAAAAACGACCCATCTCCCCTTAAGCGCCCCCCCCCCCCCCCCTTATCCAGCACACTTGCCACACGTCCCAGCGTTCACAGTGTACAAGCCAGTCTGGGTTTTCTATGGCTAGTATTTCAATGGGACCAAAATGGGCTTGAGGTCTTTGGTATTGAAATTGGTGAGAGAGGTGAAGGGTTTTGGGGATGGTTGGTCAGAGGTGAGGCCTAGTGATTATGTGGTGAAAACACATACGTATATAGTCACCTCACCTAAGGTTGTGTTCGCCAATCATCTAGTAGCACCGAGGAGCGCGCCGTCCCTCGTTCTGGGTGGTGATTTGGTGCAGCAGACTATTCGAAGTGGCAGCACGCTCCCCTGCGAAGATGGGCTCGTCTGGCACTTTTTGCAGTTCGACATCGAGGGCTCTCTTGAAGTTGTCTATCGAGACGCCCTTCATGTCTCTTATTCGCCGTGGGGGGGGTGTTGAATGTAACCTGTGTGTGTGTATTTCATCATCACCAGGTCTTGATAAAAAATAACCATGTGTCTGTTTCTATCTTTGTACGACTCCAAAGATTTCCAAAATATTCCTCTATTGTTGGTCATATACTGTAATATAGTATATTATTTGCCTTTTATTATCATTTATGGGTAACACATACTGTATGTTGTGTACTTATATATCGAATACTAATGGCATATTTTTCTCTTTCAGGTATGTTTGTTTCTGAAGCTCCAGATCATTGTGGTGTTTGAATGGTAAGTTATGTATTTAGTTATCAATTTAGAGGTTATTGTTTATTTACGTTCCGAATATGGTTTTGAACATTGGTTTGGTAGATATGATTCAAATACCCACTTGTAAATTTATATATGAGTTGATATATTAAGTAAGAACTGTTGAAGTATAGTGAAGAAGAGAGAGAGAGAGAGAGACTGGCTGAGAGTGTGTGTGTGTGTGTGAGTGAGTGAAAGAGAAAGAGAACAGAGCATGAACGAGACTAAGAGATAATGTGCCTAAAACAGCCTCAAACGGGGTCACTGTCAGACAATAGAGGTCACCACCAAGCTGACATCAACAAGGGAGGCTGAGACACATCTGGTTTACCTCACGAACAGTTAACCCTTTCTGTACCGGTGCCGTCCTTCTCGTTATATTCTGCCAACTATTTGACGATTGTATTCAGTTTAGGAAGGACGTCTACCAATTAAAAGGCAACAGAATATCTCAACTAAATCCTATAAATCTTTACGTTAATAGTACCAGATGAAATGAGACCTGTTTTAGTATTGGTATTGTCCGATTCCTATTAATTGAAACGCCTTGAGGATTATGACGAATTTTAGCACCTTATTCTGGCTATTATTAGACGATTTTATTCAGCTTAGGATGGGTATATGAAGGTCAGAGGGTTAATTGAGACAGTTTTTACCCATTAAATTCCCACAGATACTTCTTAAGTTGTATATAATCATCTAATGATAGCCAACATAAACGGTCAACACGCGTCATGATCCTCAAGGGGTTGATAAAATGATATTCAGTAATTGTGCGTATTTTGTTGCTTCGAGCTTGAAAGTGCAAGCTAATGTCTGGTGAAGAACACGCCCATGGTGCAAGATTTCATTGCAACAAAGTCGTCAGGAGTCATGAAGCTTAAGGGGGAGGTAGTCGCTTTTTATGGACCCCCTTCTCTTTCATGTTTAGCATATTAGTTTTGAGATTTTAAGACGTTCGTTCCGTTTTGAAACCTTTCGCCTCATTTCTTTGTCAATATTAAGACCTTTCCTGCCATTTAGGTGACGATGTTTTCCTGGCGAGCCTGTAATTTTAAAAGAAATCGGCCTTCGGCCGGTACTCTTTTCTACCGAGAAATTTACAAATTTATCTTGAAAGGGGGTCTAGGGGGTATATGTTTAAGCTCGATGGAGGTTTAGCGAGAAAACTAAAAAATAAATTAATATATGCACTTTATACTATATACAGTATATATAATCAGTGTATAATAAAAAACCACTGCCCCCTTAAGTTGCATCACAGACCACCTTCTCACCTACCATCTCCACCCTGTTGTGCCCCCCTCTCTCTCTCTCTCTTCCTCTCTCTCTCTCGTCCTCTCTCTCGTCCTCTCTCTCTCTCTCTCTCTCTCTCTCTCTCTCTCTCTCTCTCTCTCTCTCTCTCTCTCTCATCCTACTTGTCAGTAAATAAAATATAATTTTACAATACTTCATCGTTTACATTTTTGCACGAGACAAAATTCTCAAGTGAGAAATATAGTTGACATCCCTTTTATATTCAGAATATCCAGGCTTTAGATGTTCGAGTTGCATAATATCCCCCTTTTCCTCTCTCTCTCTCTCATTGACCTGACCTGACCATCCCCACCCTGTCTCACCTCTTCACCCCATGGCCAGAACACATCTTCGAATATATATATACAGTATATACAGTATATATAATTATATATATATATATATATATATATATATATATATATATATATATATATATATTTTTTCTTTAATACATACGAGGTTGAAAGAAATGGCAATTTCTGCGTTGGAAATTTTATTATTCAAAGTTTCCAGGTCTCTGATGAGTTTTCGCTGGGTGGCAGGAAGTAGATGAAGGAGATGAGCAAAATTCATGGTGGTACAGGGTTACATAAATGTACATGATGATACAGGATATACGACGCGTTTCACTGGACAACCAGCATTATCAAGTAAGGAAGGAATGAAAAAAAAAGGTAAACAGGAAGGGTATATATAGAGGGTGGAGGATCAGAGGAGGAGGAAAACAGGGGGCAAAAGTCTGCTATTGGTGGAAGCGTAAACTAGGAGAGAGAAGGGGTTAACCGCTCCACGCATGCGCACTGGATGCGGGATGGTGGTCAGTAGGTGGGGTCGAAGCTGATTGGCTGCGTGTCGAGGGGCGTGGCCTAAGTTGTGTGGCGCCTGCAGAAGACGAAGCTGAAGGAGGTAGCGCGGGGGGCTGCGTCAAGGGCACCGGGGGGCGAGGAGGGGTGTTAGGTCCTGTAGGGTAGTGCCTTTTGGCAGAAGGAAGGATCTGAAGGTCCAGAGTTTGGTTGTTGATGTTGGGATGTAAGGCTTGGATATATAAAGCTTCGAGTATAGGTAATCTCCTTGGGTCACTTTCTTTATCGAGTATGGTGGTGTGTTTCTCTAACTCGTTGCGTGTGAGGTGAGGGTGGTTAGGGGTGAGATAGTGGTCTTTGATGGCTCCAGCCTGAAGGTGAAGAGTTAACCGACGTGAAAGACGAGTCTGCGTCATACCAATATAGGAATGAGGTCCACAGTCCTCATAATTACAGGTATGTTGGTAAATGACGTGATCGTCGGTCATCGGGCTCTTTATCTTGGTGGAGGCTGGTTTGTTGCGGAGAACGAGGTTGGAGGTCTTGGGGGATTTGTAATAAATTATTAATTTGATTTTGTTTTCCGGGTTGGTTGGGTGGACATGCTTGGAGATTATTTCTTTTAAGACGGCCTCGTCATTTTGTGTTCAGAGGACATGTAATTGCGGTAGAAGATCTTAATTTCATTGGGGGGGTCAATGTTGGGAGGGCTTTGAGTGTACCATTTTTCAAGATGGTGGTTGATGGTGCTGGAGATGTCGGAGTTGGAGTATCCGTTATTTACTAAAACTTGGGATAGTCTTTCTAGTTCCTGGTGGGTGTCGGCCCAGGTAGAGCAGTGCGTGAGGGCTCTCCTAACATAGGCGGAGATGGAGGATAGAAGATAACGGCGGGGGCATTCACTATCGCCGTTGAGGCATTGTCCTGTGTTAGTAGGTTTAATGTAGACGGTGGTTTTGAACCCATGGTCGTTCAGAGCTACGAGGATGTCGAGGAAGGGGAGTTGTCCATTGTTAGATTTTTCAAAGGTGAAGTTAAGTCCGGAGGAGGTCATGAAGCGACGCTGGAGTTCCTGTAGTTCGTGGAGGTCCTTGATTTGCACGAAGATGTCATCCACGTATCTACAGTAGACGGCTGGGCGTTGGGCAGCTAGGAGCTCTTCCTCGATGGTACCCATGAAAAAGTTCGCAAAAAGAACTCCTAGGGGGCTGCCCATCGCCACACCGTCTATCTGCTTGTACATGTTGCCCCGGGGGCAAAGGAAGGCCCCTCCTTGGTACATAGCTCCAGTAGTGTTTTCAGGGCCTTCTCCGGGATGTCCAGTGTAGGTGTATCAGGGCAATGATAAATTCGACGTAGAATCATGTCAATGGTCCTATCCACTGGCACGTTGGTGAACAGGCTTTCTACGTCGAGAGAGGCGATAGTGTGGTTGTTGTTACGGGGGGCGTCTCGTAAAATTTCCAAGAAATCGTGGGCTGAGTTAAGGTTGAATTGGCTGGGCACGTAGGGGGTGAGGAGGTTGTTCAGGGCCTTGGCGATCTGGTAGGTGGCAGTGGGGATCTGGGAGATGATGGGGCGGAGGGGGTTCCCAGGTTTGTGTGTTTTGATGGTTCCGTACGCATAACCAGGGGTGTATTCTCCGACAAGTTTTTTAAGGTGGATCCCTCCTTGTTTGGCGTTGATGGCGGTGATGGTGGTGTTGGCAATACGTTTGATTTCGTCGGTTGGGTTGCGGGTGATCTTTTTAAATTTAGTGTTGTCACTTAAGATGACGTCCATTTTCTAAGATATTCCTCCTTGTCATGGATCACGAGGCAGGAAGCTTTATCCGCACGACGGATGATGATGTTGGGGTTGTCTCTTAATAGTTTGGCAGCTTGGAAGTGTTGTTTGTTGAGTATTTTGCTATGGTGAGTTCCTCTGGTTTTGGCGGCTTCAGCGAGGAGAGTAGGTTGTAGGGCGGGAGTAGTGGTGACCTTGCCATCCTTCTTGAGTCGTAGGATGTCGTCCAGGAGGATTTCCGTTTCTAGGCGTTTCCGGTGGGGGCCAGGTTTGGAGCTGTAGTGGCAGTTGAGGCCTTTGTTGAGGAGGTCTTCTTGGTCCAGGGTCAGAATGGTGTTAGTAAGGTTTATATATCCTTTTGTTGGTTTGGGAAGTTTTAAGTTTCCGCCATAAAGACGGGCAAGCTTTTTATGGTTGTGTTTTCGGCTTGTCTTCTGTGTTGTTCAAGGAGTTGTTCGAGGGCTGTGTTGATTTCGGCTTTGAGGTGGTCTGGAGGGGTTTCGTCTTCCCAGATCCGTAGAAGAGCATCTCGTTCTTTACGAAGGTTGTTGGCGAGCTCTCGTTTTTCAATTATTTGGTCCTTCACCAGTTCTTCACGAAACTGGAGGGTGCTGGTGCGATGTCTGGCATTCTCGTGAAGTTTTATGTTAGTAAAGCCAGGTAATAAATTTTCTTTAATACATACGAGGTTGAAAGAAATGGCAATTTCTGCGTTGGAAATTTTATTATTCAAATAAATGGGCAATGGGCAGCCCCCTAGGAGTTCTTTTTGCGAACTTTTTCATGGGTACCATCGAGGAAGAGCTCCTAGCTGCCCAACGACCAGCCGTCTACTGTAGATACGTGGATGACATCTTCGTGCAAATCAAGGACCTCCACGAACTACAGGAACTCCAGCGTCGCTTCATGACCTCCTCCGGACTTAACTTCACCTTTGAAAAATCTAACAATGGACAACTCCCCTTCCTCGACATCCTCGTAGCTCTGAACGACCATGGGTTCAAAACCACCGTCTACATTAAACCTACTAACACAGGACAATGCCTCAACGGCGATAGTGAATGCCCCCGCCGTTATCTTCTATCCTCCATCTCCGCCTATGTTAGGAGAGCCCTCACGCACTGCTCTACCTGGGCCGACACCCACCAGGAACTAGAAAGACTATCCCAAGTTTTAGTAAATAACGGATACTCCAACTCCGACATCTCCAGCACCATCAACCACCATCTTGAAAAATGGTACACTCAAAGCCCTCCCAACATTGACCCCCCCAATGAAATTAAGATCTTCTACCGCAATTACATGTCCTCTGAACACAAAAATGACGAGGCCGTCTTAAAAGAAATAATCTCCAAGCATGTCCACCCAACCAACCCGGAAAACAAAATCAAATTAATAATTTATTACAAATCCCCCAAGACCTCCAACCTCGTTCTCCGCAACAAACCAGCCTCCACCAAGATAAAGAGCCCGATGACCGACGATCACGTCATTTACCAACATACCTGTAATTATGAGGACTGTGGACCTCATTCCTATATTGGTATGACGCAGACTCGTCTTTCACGTCGGTTAACTCTTCACCTTCAGGCTGGAGCCATCAAAGACCACTATCTCACCCCTAACCACCCTCACCTCACACGCAACGAGTTAGAGAAACACACCACCATACTCGATAAAGAAAGTGACCCAAGGAGATTACCTATACTCGAAGCTTTATATATCCAAGCCTTACATCCCAACATCAACAACCAAACTCTGGACCTTCAGATCCTTCCTTCTGCCAAAAGGCACTACCCTACAGGACCTAACACCCCTCCTCGCCCCCCGGTGCCCTTGACGCAGCCCCCCGCGCTACCTCCTTCAGCTTCGTCTTCTGCAGGCGCCACACAACTTAGGCCACGCCCCTCGACACGCAGCCAATCAGCTTCGACCCCACCTACTGACCACCATCCCGCATCCAGTGCGCATGCGTGGAGCGGTTAACCCCTTCTCTCTCCTAGTTTACGCTTCCACCAATAGCAGACTTTTGCCCCCTGTCATCTACCTCCTCTGATCCTCCACCCTCTATATATACCCTTCCTGTTTACCTTTTATTTCATTCCTTCCTTACTTGATAATGCTGGTTGTCCAGTGAAACGCGTCGTATATCCTGTATCATCATGTACATTTATGTAACCCTGTACCACCATGAATTTTGCTCATCTCCTTCATCTACTTCCTGCCACCCAGCGAAAACTCATCAGAGACCTGGAAACTTTGAATAATAAAATTTCCAACGCAGAAATTGCCATTTCTTTCAACCTCGTATGTATTAAAGAAAATTTATTACCTGGCTTTACTAACATATATATATATATATATATATACTGTATATATATATATATATATATATATATATATATATATATATATATATATATATATATATATCCTTAAGAGGGTTAACCCCTTTTGTACTGGTGACGTCTTTTTAAATTTGATTTTAGCTACTTTTTGACAATTGTATTAAACTTAGGAAGGAGGTATGGTAGCCAGAGGGATTAATTAGGAAGGAGGTATGGTAGCCAGAGGGATTAATTAGGAAGGAGGTATGGTAGCCAGAGGGATTAATTAGGAAGGAGGTATGGTAGCCAGAGGATTAATTAGGAAGGTTGGTAGCCCAGAGGGATTAATTAGGAAGGAGGTATGGTAGCCAGAGGGATTAATTAGGAAGGAGGTATGGTAGCCAGAGGGATTAATTAGGAAGGAGGTATGGTAGCCAGAGGGATTATTTAGGAAGGAGGTATGGTAGCCAGAGGGATTAATTAGGAAGGAGGTATGGTAGCCAGAGGGATTAATTAGGAAGGAGGTATGGTAGCCAGAGGATTAATTAGGAAGGAGGTATGGTAGCCAGAGGGATTAATTAGAGGAGGTATGGTAGCCAGAGGGATTAATTAGGAAGGAGGTATGGTAGCCAGAGGGATTAATTAGGAAGGAGGTATGGTAGCCAGAGGGATTAATTAGGAAGGAGGTATGGTAGCCAGAGGGATTAATTAGGAAGGAGGTATGGTAGCCAGAGGGATTAATTAGGAAGGAGGTATGGTAGCCAGAGGGATTAATTAGGAAGGAGGTATGGTAGCCAGAGGGATTAATTAGGAAGGAGGTATGGTAGCCAGAGGGATTAATTAGGAAGGAGGTATGGTAGCCAGAGGGATTAATTAGGAAGGAGGTATGGTAGCCAGAGGGATTAATTAGGAAGGAGGTATGGTAGCCAGAGGGATTAATTAGGAAGGAGATATGGTAGCCAGAGGGATTAATTAGGAAGGAGGTATGGTAGCCAGAGGGATTAATTAGGAAGGAGGTATGGTAGCCAGAGGGATTAATTAGGAAGGAGGTATGGTAGCCAGAGGGATTAATTAGGAAGGAGGTATGGTAGCCAGAGGGATTAATTAGGAAGGAGGTATGGTAGCCAGAGGGATTAATTAGGAAGGAGGTATGGTAGCCAGAGGGATTAATTAGGAAGGAGGTATGGTAGCCAGAGGGATTAATTAGGAAGGAGGTATGGTAGCCAGAGGGAGTAGGTAGGAAGGAGGTATGGTAGCCAGAGGGATTAATTAGGAAGGAGGTATGGTAGCCAGAGGGATTAATTAGGAAGGAGGTATGGTAGCCAGAGGGATTAATTAGGAAGGAGGTATGGTAGCCAGAGGGATTAATTAGGAAGGAGGTATGGTAGCCAGAGGGATTAATTAGGAAGGAGGTATGGTAGCCAGAGGGATTAATTAGGAAGGAGGTATGGTAGCCAGAGGGATTAATTAGGAAGGAGGTATGGTAGCCAGAGGGATTAATTAGGAAGGAGGTATGGTAGCCAGAGGATAATTAGGAAGGAGTATGGTAGCCAGAGGGATTAATTAGGAAGGAGGTATGGTAGCAGAGGGATTAATTAGGAAGGAGGTATGGTAGCCAGAGGGATTAATTAGGAAGGAGGTATGGTAGCCAGAGGGATTATTAGGAAGGACGTATGGTAGCCAGAGGGATTAATTAGGAAGGAGGTATGGTAGCCAGAGGGCTTAATTAGGAAGGAGGTATGGTAGCCAGAGGGATTAATTAGGAAGGAGGTATGGTAGCCAGAGGGATTAATTAGGAAGGAGGTTATGGTAGCCAGAGGGATTAATTAGGAAGGAGGTATGGTAGCCAGAGGGATTAATTAGGAAGGAGGTATGGTAGCCAGAGGGATTAATTAGGAAGGAGGTATGGTAGCCAGAGGGATTAATTAGGAAGGAGGTATGGTAGCCAGAGGGATTAATTAGGAAAGAGGTATGGTAGCCAGAGGGATTAATTAGGAAGGAGGTATGGTAGCCAGAGGGATTAATTAGGAAGGAGGTATGGTAGCCAGAGGGATTAATTAGGAAGGAGGTATGGTAGCCAGAGGGATTAATTAGGAAGGAGGTATGGTAGCCAGAGGGATTAATTGAGAGAGTCTGTACCCTTTGAATGGGTATACGTCCTTCCTAAGCTGAATAAAATCGCCTAATAGTAGCCAGTATGAAATGAAAAGGGCGTCACTGGTACTGAACGGGTTAAGTGAAATGTCCCCCCCCCCCCCTCGCCTCTGGGTCAGACCACAAACCTACGGTGTCCATTAGTGCCTCCTGTTGCTTAGTCCTGTATGAGAGAGAGAGTGAGTGTGAGTGTGAGTGAAATAATGAGTTAGAGTAGAGTACATAAAGAAAGACGAGAATGAATATGTAAGTGTGAGAAAAAGTGTGTGTGAGAGAGAGAGAGAGAGAGAGAGAGAGAGAGAGAGAGAGAGAGAGAACGAGAGAGGGACAGAGAGGTAGAGAGAGCCAAACCACAAAGCCAGTATACGCCACTAAGTGCCTACTGCCTGGCCCTGTAAGCTAGTGTCTGGCTCCTTGCAACACGAAACACCCTTACTACAGTCAACACAGATTTTGTTTTGTTTTTGTATTATTATTTATTATTTAATATTTCGACTTATTATCTATTATTATTACATATTATTATTATTATTATTATTATTATTATTATTACTTATTATTATTATTATTATTATTATTATTATTATTTATTATTATTATTACTTATTATTATTATTATTACTTATATTACTTATTATTATTATTATTATTTATTATTATATTTATATTATACTTTATTATTATTATTACTTATATTATATGTTATTATTATATTACTTATTATTATTATTATATACAGGATATTCTTATATTATTATTTTATATTACTTATATATTATTATTATATTATTATATTATTTATTATTATATTACTTATTATTATATTATTTATTATTATATTATTTATTATTATATTACTTATTATTATATTATTTATTATTATTATTCATTATTATCTTATTTACTTATCATATTTAATATTATTATTATTATATTATTCTTATTATTTATTTATTATTACTTTTATTATTACTTAATTTTTATTATTATTTATTATGACTTATTATTATATTATTATTATTATATTTATTATTATTGACTTATTATTATACTTCGTATTTATTACTTATTAGTTATTATTCTTAATAGTATTAATTATTACTTATTATTATTATTAATTACTATTATATATTAAATTATATTATTATAACTTATATTATTATTATTATTATTATTATTATTATTATTTTACTTATTATTATATATATTATTAATTATAGTACTTATCTTATTATTTATTAGTACTTTATTATTATACTTATTATTATTATTATATTACTTATATTATTATTAAGTATCTTTTATATTATATTATATATTATTATTAATTATTATTTTTACTAGTATTATTATTATTATTATTATATTATTATTATTACTTATTATTATTATTATTATTATTACTTATTATTATTATTATTATTATTATTATTATTATTATTATATATTATTACTTATATATTCTTATTATTATTGCTTATTATTATTTATTACTTATTATTATTATATTACTTATTATATTATTCTTCTTATTATTATTATATTATACTACTATTTATTATATATTATTATTATTATTATTATATATGTACTTAATATTCTTTATATTATGCTTATTATTTATTTATAGTTTCCTCCCTAGACCAATCAAGCTTAATTAATAACCCTGAGACCACCCTTCGGTTTCCCATAAATTGCCAGCTCGCTATCGCTCGCCAAGAAACAATCGACACCTCAATGTCACGTAAGGTTTTGAAATTTATAAGAGATGGGGCGAAAGGTTTGAAAAACATCAAAAAATGGAGCGAACGTCTTAAAATTTCAAGACTAATGGTGCTAAACATGAGAGACAGATGGAGAAAAAGATAATTTGAATTTAAGTAGGAAAATGTGTACGTTTCTGTGTGTGTGTGTGTGTGTGTGTGTGTGTGTGTGTGTGTGTGTATGATGTATATAATCCGCTATAAGCCCCACAAACCCCCCCCTTCCACATTTTGGTCATACGAGGCCTCCACAACCTAAACCACAACGGCAGTCTGTATTGCAATGTCTCCTCTTAGTTAATTGATAGAAGTTGCAATGTTGAGTGAATGGGGGCTACGTTTTGTTGGATGCATACATATCGTACATATAATATACACACATACATACAGGTACATACATACATACACACATACATTCAACATACACACCGGTACATACATACAACATACATACCGGTACACACATACAGTATATACACACCGGTACACACATACATGCATACATACCGGTAAATACACATACACACACCGGTACATACATACATACCTATATACATACATACATTCATATATACATGCATACATGTATACATACATACTCACATACTGTATATTCCTATAACTTCCACTCTTGGCAAAGTTTTTGAAATTATATTAAATAATCACATAATTAAGCATCTGGAGAATAATAAATTAATCAGTGATAGGCAATATGGTTTTAGACGATGTCGATCAACTGCAGACATTCTTTGCCTTCTTACGCATCAAATCAACCAAGCTACAGACCAACATGGTGAAACACATACAATAGCACTGGATATATCAAAGGCATTTGATAGAGTCTGGCATCAATCCTTATTGTCGAAGATGTCACACTACGGCCTTGCATCATTAGTTCCACTAATTTCTTCTTATCTTCATAACAGAAAAATACGTGTAATGGTAGATGGCCTTTATTCTCAATTTCACTCAATAAATGCTGGTGTTCCCCAGGGATCAGTTTTGGCCCCAACTCTGTTCCTCATTCATATCAATGATAATCACTCATAATCCAATACATTCCTACGCAGATGACTCAACACTCCACAGTTCCAATTACCAATTCTTTCACCCAACCCGATCTTATAAATTCAAAAATAAACACTGCAATTTCTCTGAACCAGGACCTTTCTAGAATTAATGAATGGGGACAAAGAATCTAGTTTCCTTTAATGCACAGAAAACCCAAGTACATTCAATTTTCTAAACCGACAGAATCTCACTGACTCCCATATTTGTTAATGATGTAAATATTCCCACTTAGTATTGACATTCTCGGTGTAACATAACTACTAACTTGAGCTGCACATTATGTTAGAAGCATTGCTAAGAAAGCCTCTAAAAAAACTGGGACTCCTGTACAAAGTTCGAGAATTCTTCACTGACGAGCAGTTGGCCGTAATATATAAAAGTCATGTGCGCTCTCAGATGGATTACTGTTCACCTCTGTGGGGTGGAAGTGGAGTGGTTGCATTGAGGCAGTGGACAAAATTCAAAATTAAGCTATTAGATTAATCAATAACCCTGCAATCACACAGGACCTTCCTACATTAGCCATACGAAGAAACGTTGCATCCCTTGCATTATTCTACAGATATTTTCACAGCAATTGTTCCGAGGAACTTGTACAATTGTGCCGCCTCTCCACATCTTTCCCCGTAGAACTAGGGCAGCTGAGAGCGCCCATGAATTTACACTTTCTCCTCCACAATGCAGAACTTCTGCTTATCAGAATTCATTTATCCCTAGAGCTACTACTCTTTGGAATTCACTTCCCTCGAATTGCTTTCCACAAACTTACAATCAACAAATGTTTAAATCCAGTTGTTACAAACATTTTATGAATGGAGGATGCCTTTAGGCACATGGACCTTTTTGTTTTATCTGTGTTTTTCCTTCCTCCGTTCATTGTCTCTTAAAAAAAAAAAAAAAAAAAAAAATATACATATTGGAATGGAGTGAACGTGAAATCTGGCTGTCTCTTTCTACATAACTACTCGTACATACATCAACACACACACACACACGCACACACACATATATACACACAGTACAGTCGCGGTCAAAAGTATTATGTACTATAGGTAGCGCCAGCAAACTTGACAATAATCTCGATCCCTGACCTCTTCGTAACTCAAAAGGGACTAAAGCAAACTGGCTGTAAATATCCACACCTATTACCATGTGGACTCTTCCCTAATATCCACACCTATTACCATGTGGACTCTTCCCTAATATCCACACCTATTACCATGTGGACTCTTCCCTAATATCCACACCTATTACCATGTGGACTCTTCCCTAATATCCACACCTATTACCATGTGGACTCTTCCCTAATATCCACACCTATTACCATGTGGACTCTTCCCTAATATCCACACCTATTACCATGTGGACTCTTCCCTAATATCCACACCTATTACCATGTGGACTCTTCCCTAATATCCACACCTATTACCATGTGGACTCTTCCCTAATATCCACACCTATTACCATGTGGACTCTTCCCTAATATCCACACCTATTACCATGTGGACTCTTCCCTAATTAGCGGAATTTAAGCCCAATTGCGTTCATTCATATTGAGTTATAAGAAGTTAAAGGGTCAAGATTAGTGTCAAGTTCGTTGGCGCTACCTACAGTATAGTCAGCATTTACACCACTTGTGTCCGTGTTTAGACAAGCAAAACAAATATATTTCTATAGTCTATTATTTTCCAGCTGGCGGTAATTGAATTTGAATCCCTGATATCAACTGATATTTAATGACTAGTCTTAAGGGAGGGATAGTCGTCTAAGGGAGGATGGGCAGTAATAAGGGGGGAGGGGATGGGAGTACGAAGGGGGGGGGGGGGGGGGGGGGGGGGGTTGGGGGGGGGGTGGGGGGGGGGGGGGGGGGGGCTTGGGGGGGTTTGGGGGGGGTTGGGGTGGGGGGTGGTGTACCCCGGGGGGCTGGGGTGGGGGGGGGGGAGTGGGGGGGGTGGGGTTGGGGTGGGGGGGGGGGGGGGTGGGGGGGGTTTGGGGGGGGGGGGGGGGGGGGGTACAGGTGAGGAGTGTTTTGGGGGGGGGGTTTGGGTGTGGTGGGGGGGTGGGGGGGGGGGGGGGGTGGTGGGGGTTGGGGGGGGTGGAGGGGGGGGGGTGGTGGGGTGGTGGGGGGTGGGTGTGGGGGTGGGGTGGGGGGGGGTTCGGGCGGGGGCGGTGGGGGGGGGGGGTGGGGGGGGGGTGGGTTGGGCGGTGGGGTTGGGGGGGGTGGGTGGTTGGGGGGGGTTGGGGGGGGGGGGGGTGTGGGGGGGGGGGGGGGTGTTGTTGTTGTGGGGTGTTTGGGGGGGGGGGGGGGGGGGGGGGTTGGGGGTTGGGTGCGCGGGGTCGGGGGGGGGGGGGGTGGTGGGGGGGGGGGGGGGGGGGGGCGGGGGTGCGGGGGTGGGGGGGGGGGGGGGTTTGGGGGGGTGGGGGGGGGGGGGGGTGGGGGGTGGGGGGGGGCGGGGGGTACGGCCCCGGGAGGGCCACCAACGCCCGCCCCGTTCCACCACGCGGGGTTCTGGGGGGCGGTGGGGGGGGTTGGTGGGGGTATAAGGGGGGATGGGGCGTGGGCGTAAGGGGGGTTGGGCTTATTCTAGAAGGGTGGATGGGCCGTATTAAGAAGGAGGGTGGGGCGTATGTAAAGGTGGGATGGGCGTATTACAGGAAGGTGGGCGTCGCTTATTAAGGGGGGATGGGAGTAATAAGGGGCGGATGGCGCGGTATTTATAACAGGGTGATGGCGTACGTATACGTATTAAGGGGGGATGGGCGTATTTATTAAGGGGGGGATGGGCGTATTTATTAATGGGGGGCATGGGTAGTATTTATTGGTTATTTATTAGATTTGTGATTATTATTATGTTAGTTTTCCTCCCCTAGACCTCCATTCAAGCTTAAGGGCAGATTCTCCACTTGAGGGATTGTTTTTCTTGACCCCTTTTCTCCCATCATGGTTAGGCCCCATTGCTTTTGATATTATAAAACGGGTTTTCGACCAATTAGTTTTTACCAAGCGATTGTAAGAAGTTTTCAAAGCCGCCCCATATTTAAGAACCTTTCGTGTGCAATTCAAGGTGTCTATTTTATCCTGGCCGAGCGATAGTGCGAGCCCTGTAATTTAAGAGGAATCGGCCTTCGGCCGGGACATTTTTCTACCGAAAAATGTACAAATTTATCTTGAAAGGGACTCGAGGGGGTGTAATTTTAAGGTTGATGGAGGTTAGGGAACAAACTAAATACCTCCCCTTAAGAAAACACCCCCCAAGATCCTCCGTGAAGATAAATTTGTAAATTGTTTGGCCGATTTATTTTAAGTCACAGGCTCTCTATCGCTCGCCAGGAAAAAAAAAAGACCCCTAAATGACACGAACAGTCTTAATATTGACAGAGAAAAGGGGCGAAAGGTCTTAAAACCGCCAAAATAATGGACCGCACGTCTTAAATTCTGAAAACTCATGGCGCTAAACATGAGGAAGAAGGAGAAGGAGGTCCAGCAAAACTAACCATCTCCCTATGTCTCTGTAACAAATGTCGCTTCCTAATATTGGTAATAGCGGAGTAATTAAGGGGACAGAGACCATTTGTTTCTTCTATTAATTCATTTATTTCTTTATTCCTTTGTTTTCTCACTAGACCTCCATCAAGCTTAGAAAAACACACCCTAGAGCCCCCTTCAAGATAAATGTTTACATTTTTCGGTAGAAAAATTTCCCTGTGTACTGTGGGTTGCTTGTTTCGTGCGTTTAAGCATTTTAGGTTTCGCTATCGCTCGCCCAGGAAATAATCGACACCTAAATGGCACGAAAGGTCTTAAAAATGACAACGAAATGGGACGAAATGGGTTAAAATCGCCAAACTAATGGGCCAATCTCAAAACAAATGGGGCTTAACATGAGGAAGGAGGAAGACTCGAAAAACGGTCTGCCTCCCCTTAAGATGAGAACATGACAATTTACCCTCGGCTGGAAATATACCCACCATAGATGATTGACTGCCCCCCCCCCCCCCCCCCCTTCCCTTCTTCCTCATGTTTAGCACCATTAATTTTCAGATTTGATGACGTTCGACCCGTTAGTTTGTCGATTTGATGACGTTCGACCCGTTAGTTTGTCGATTTGATGACGTTCGACCCGTTAGTTTGTCGATTTTAAACCTTTCATCCCATATACAGTATATATATATATATATATATACCGAGACCTTTCGTGCCATTTAGGTGTCGATTTTCTCCTGGCGAGCGATAGCAAGCCTGTTATTTTATGAGAAACCTGTATTTCTATCTAAAAATGTACAAATTTATCTTGAAGGGGTCTAGGAAGTGTTTTTTTAAGCTTGATGAAGGTCTAGCGAGGAAACTAAAAAATATAATTCACATATGCATAGCCTACGTGAGTTGCAGTTGGGATGTGTGTACGTGCTTAGATTGATATGCAGGATTCGAAGTTGCATAATAAATCGTAGGCAGTGTCCACCATTCTTTAACTGTCTTCGTGGTGCGATGCATAAGGTGTTGATTTTCGGTGTGAGCATCCTGGATTCGAATCCACGGACTGCCACATGTGTTTGTAAATTTCATTAATCGATTTTAGGAGTATAGTTGGTTGTTGGAAGGAACATAATAATTAATATATTAATAAATGGATCCCCCAAAATAACCACTGTCCCCTTAAATGAGCGACCTATTATTTCTATTTACCCATCATTACCAAATATACAATTAAATTATGATCCATATTTCTTATTATATCCTTGTGATATACTGTAATGGCCGAAACAATGCAACTTCATGTATAAATTTGCTTGTAATTCTTCTCATGTATATTTAAATCTTAAGGGGAGGCAGACCGTTTTTCGGAACCTCCTTCTCCCTAATGTTTAGCCCCACTAGTTTTGAGATTATATGACATTCGGCCCATTAGTTTGGTGATTTTAACACCTTTCGCCCCATTTCGTTGTCAATTTTAAGACCTTTCGTGCCATTTAGGTGTCGATTTTTCCTGGCGAGCGAAAGCGAGCCTGCAATTTTAAGAGGAATCGGCCTTCGGCCGGGAAATTTTTCTACCGAAAAATTTACAAATTTATCTTGAAGGGGGGGGGGGGGGGGTCGTCTAGGGAGTGTTTTTTAAGCTTGATGGAGGTCTACGGTGGAAACTAAAAGAACATATATGAATAAATGGATTAATAGACTAAACAAACGGTCAGTCTCCCCTTAAAACCTAATTGTTCTCATTGTCTGTTAGAAACCCTGCTTTGCCACAATGAGATGTCACAACGTCTAATTGGTTGATTGGGG
>CM064492.1:35478759-35570729 GCA_032716605.1 Paralithodes platypus
TTGTTGTTGTTGTTGTTGTTACTTTTAGTCCTTCCTTTGCATCCATCCTCCCTCCCTTCCTCTCCCATCTCTTCCTCCTCCTCCCTTGACCTTCTACAAACATTATGGTGGTTTATTTCATTTTGGTTGGGTTCATTCTTTCTTCCTTCTTTCTTCTTCTTCCTTTTCTTTCATTATCATTATCATCATGCGTTTCCTTTTTCCCTTCCTTTCTTCCACATTTCTCCTTTCCATTTCCTCTTTATCCCTTAATTTTTTTTTTTTTTTTTTTTCAACCATCCTCCCACTCCCATCTCTTCCTCCTCCTCCCATTTTCACCTCTTACGAACATTTTGGTGATATATTTCTTTGTATATATTATAGATCTACTCTTCCTTTTGTTGTTCATTATTACTATTGCTCTCATAATCCATTTATTGTTAATTTCTTGTTTTTGTATTATCCATCATTAGTAACGTCGTCATCTCCACCTGTATTAGCTCTTTCGTCTATCCTTCCTTCCTTCCTTCCTCCCTCCCTCCCCCTCCTCCTCCTCTTCCTCCTCCTCTTCCTCCATTTCTCCTTCAACCGTGTTGTGAATAATTGGAACAGACTACCCTCGAACATTATAAACTGTAATATTGTCGAAACATTTAAAAACCATCTGGATAAACACATGGCAAATAACCCCCAATTAACACAGTTTCTTTCAGAATAACGCATACCGCAATGTATATTGATTTTCATACATCTGTTCCCTTTCAGAATTGTAGTAATAGAGTTAGCTTAGACTACAAAGCAACTTCATTTTCCTCCCTGTCGCTAATCCCCCAAAAAATTTCCGTGTCAGTTTTTCCATACTACATGATATTTGTCCTATCTGTGTCCATGCCAGCACTATAGCTGGAGGGAGTGGTGGGTAGGGAGGAGCCTTCTTCTTTGCTATCCTTTTCTCTACCTCTTAGTCAGTAGATTAGTAGTTTTATATATCCAAATTTCCCCGTAAGGACCAATAGGTATGTTGCAGTTTGTTCTCCTTTGTATTTCCTTGTATTCCTCCCTCTTCTACCTTTGACCTTTCAGCACAGTACGGCTATTTCGTCACGACCGTATCTACACAAGAGATCTGCTTTTTTGTTTACATACTAGTTTCTTCTTCCTCTTCTTCTTCACTATCATCATCACCATTACTATCATTACCATCATCGCCATTATTATTATTTATTATTTATTATTATATTATTATTATTATTATTGTTATTATTATTAATATCATTATCACAATCATCGTAATTTTCATCTCTAACCTTCATCATCATCATCATCATCATCATCATCATCATCATCAATCAAATACTGACTTTTTATACCACCAAAATAGTGTACTCAATGTAAGCAGGGTCTCTTAAGGAGGGTCACCTGCTTTTTTATCTTTTTCTCCTTTTCTCTCTTTCTCTGGCTTGAAATCCATTCAGCCCCATTCAGCCAACTGTTTTAGGACGTTTATCCCCATCCAGGTGTCGATTTCTTCCTGGCGAGCGATAGCAAGCCAACATTGTATGGAGAAATCCGGCTTAAATTTTTCTATCGAAAAATGTACAAATTTAGCTTGCTGTAAACAAAAATATATATATGCTGGCTCGCTACCGCTCGCCAAGAAAATATTGACACCTGGATGGGGGTAAGCGTCTTAAAACAGTAGGCTGAATGGGGCCGAATAGATACAAGCCAGAGAAATAGAGAAAAGGGGAGAAAAAAAAGCCTGTGACCTCCTTAAATCTAAAGGTCTAAGTAACCACTTCACGTTCACTTACATCACACCATATTAAGAAGCCTGTCAACGATAATAAAGCTATTAGCATAATTCTTGATTCTATTATGTTTGTTTGGATTGATATATTAAATGTTATTAAGGTATTGCATGTAGTTTTCGCATCAATAACTTGTCCATTGATATTCTAGGATTCATACTATCACCAACCCACCAATTAAATTACAAATAAACCTAATTAACCCCTTCTGTACCGGCGACGTCTTTGGTGTTTTATTCTAGCTATATTTAGACGATGCTATGCAGTTTAAGAAGGATCTGTGATAGTAAAAAAGGTTAAATGAGATAGTTCGCAGCCTTTTAATTACCGGAGGCCCTATATAAACTGAATAAAATCGTCTAATAGTAGCCAGAATAAAGTACAAAGACGTTGCCGGTACAAGAGGGGTTAATGATATCAATGAATACATATGGTACTCCAAGGATTCGAACCTAGGATACTCACACAGAAATACATGTGGTACTCCAAGGATTCGAACCTAGGATACTCACACAGAAATACATGTGGTACTCCAAGGATTCGAACCTAGGATACTCACACCGAAATTCCGTGCACTAACCATTATTAGTTGTATTGTATTGCGGTTAATAAATTATGTTTATTACGATTAATAATTACCTTCTACCATACCTTGTTAAGGGAAGATTTCCACTTGAAGGATTATTTTTCTGGACCTCTTTCTCCCTCATGCTTAGCCCCATTGTTTTTGAGATTTTAAGACGTTTGCCCCATTAGATTGGTGATTTTAAGAACTTTCGCCTCATTTCTGTCAATTTTAAAAAAATTCATGCCATTTAGGTGTCAATGTTTTCCTGGCGAGCGTTAGCGAGCCTGTAATATAGGAGGGACATTTTTCTACCGAAAAAAAAAAGAAGTACAAGTTTATCTTGAAAAGGGGGTCTAGGGGGTGTAATTTTAAGTTTGATGGAGGTCTAGGGAAGAAACTAAAACCCTCCCCTTAACCCCTTCTGTACCGGCGACGTCATTTCAATTTTATTCTGGCTATATTGAGACAATTTAGCGCAGTTTAAGAAGGATCTATGGTAGTAAAAAAGGGTTAAGCGAGATAGCTCGAAGCCTGTTAATAATTGTTGGAGGTCCTGTTTAAACTTAATAAAATCGCCTAGTAGTAGCAAGAATAAAATGATAAAGATGTTGCCGGTATAGAAGGGGTTAAGGGGAGGTATTTAGTTTGTTCCCTAGACCTCCATCAAGCTTAAAATTACACCCCCTTGAGTCCCTTTCAAGAATACAATTTGTAATTTTTCACCTTGATTCCCTTTCAGATATTTGGTAACAATTTTTCGGTAGAAAAAAATGTCCCGGCCGAAGGTCGGTTTCTTCTTAAATTACACGGTCGCTATCGCTCGCCAGGATTTAAAATCGACACAAAAAAAACGGAATTGCACGAAAGGTCTTAATATGGGGTGAAAGTTCTTAAAATCGCTAAACTAATGGGGCAAACGTTTTATAATATCAAAAGCAATGGGGCTAAACATGAGGGAGAAAGGGGTCAAGAAAGAAAATCGTCAAGTGGAGATCTCCCCTTAATGCTAGACGATATTATCAAGCTCAATGGGAACCTACAAGTGTCGCCCACTTCACCGCCTCTCACTGCCACGTATATTACCATAATGTACCAACCTATCAGTGGCAATTCACCCCTTTGAGTACCAGCGACGTGTGTTATATTTCATTCTAGCTATATTTAGACGATATTATGCAGCTTGGGAAGGATCTGTGGTAGTTAAAAGGGTTCATGGAGATATTTTGAAGTCTTATTATTGCTACAGGTCCTTCCTAAGCTGAATAAAATCGTCTAATAGTTGCCAGAATATGATGAAAAGGACGTCCCCGGTACTGAATGGGTTAACGATTGGGATATTTACTTTTGTTTAATGGTTTTTGTATAATTATTGTATTGTGTACACTTAGCCTATACAGTATATATTTTGTTCTTATAATTATATTTACTTTGTCTCCCGAGTACTATACGGTATATGGAATTATATTTACTTTGTCTCCCGAGTACTATACAGTATATGGAATTATATTTACGACCTTTGTCTCCCGAGTACTATACAGTATATGGAATTATATTTACTTTGTCTCCCGAGTACTATACAGTATATGGAATTATATTTACTTTTGGTCCTACCCGAGTACTATACAGTATATGGAATTATATTTACTTTGTCTCCCGAGTACTATACAGTATATGGAATTATATTTACTTTGTCTCCCGAGTACTATACAGTATATGGAATTATATTTACTTTGTCTCCCGAGTACTATACAGTATATGGAATTATATTTACTTTGTCTCCCGTATATAATGTACTGTATATGGAATGTTATCCACTGGCAGACGATGTTACTTTGCTAATATCCTGACTACCACTACACGATTTTACGAAGCTCAGTAAGAAGGGCCTAAAAGGGTTGAACAATTCAGTCTCTCACATTCACTTATATGACCCCTTATTTAGGAGCCTCTCAAACGGGGATGTCACTTTCTCTTAATTGTTCTGAAGTAACTCCGTGTGTGTGTGTATGTATGTATGTGGGTGGGTGTGTGTGTGTGTGTGTGTGTTAAAGGGCAGATAGAGAGAGAGAGAGTGTGTGAGAGTGAGTTGTAGCCAGTATTGTGTATTGAGCGGCAAGAAAGATAGATGGTTAAATATAACAAACCATAGATATATTTTTCAACACAATATTTCATAGACCTCTGCGTTCTATTCCACTCAAAAAGAAAAAACAAGGATAACACATGGACATAATTGCATAGTTGACAAAGCCATGGAATAAAATACCAGTCTATATTTTAAACCTTAACAATATATTTATATATAAGGAATATATGAAAATTATTAAAGCTACAAAGAGAGAGAGAGAGAGAGAGAGAGAGAGCAACAAAAAACGTCAGAAAGTGGTTTGCTGCCCAGTTGAAAGAAAACGGACTGCTGGTCCCCTGCCAACCGAGAGTGAAAGTAAAGAGTAGTAAGAGAGTGGTATAGGCTGGGTCTCTCTCACTCTCTCTCTCTCTCTGTATTTTGTATTCCACGAGAACTTTTATAACCTATCCTTTCACCTTCAGAGTAATACAGGTACAGTTGGTCAAAGTTCCAGCTGACCCACCCTCGCTCTGGGGCTCGCAGAATTATCTGGCAATACTGGTGAAGGAAGGAGGTGTGTCTTACAAAGATTGGGATTGGTAGATCTGATTTCGGCTATATCAATGTTAGAACATAATTATACTAAACAAGGGAAAGTAAGCCTATCTCAAATAAAAATGCATACATCGTTATGTATGATCCCGAACATTCACCTAAAGTTCGTAGATTTGCTTAAATATTCAAGTTATTATATCCACTGATTGGCAACTACACCAGTATTGCCAGCTAATTCTGCGAGCCCCAGAGCGAGGGTGGGTCAGCTGGAACTTTGACCAACTGTACAGGTACTGTATTTGTATTCATGAGAGGGAAGGGGGAGAAATGGGAAGGGAAAGGGGGGTTATTAGTAAACATGGAAGGGTAGTGAGAGAGGGAGAGAGTATTGCCTAACTCACAACAGAGGGCGGGGGGAGGGGGGGGGGGGGGTAATTGCAGGCACGGGTGAACAGGTTGGGCAGAACTAGAATCAATTTAACATGGGGAGGATGGACAACTTGGATTGGACGACATTTTGGTTACTGAAATGGCCGGGTGAGACACACACACACACACACACACACAGCAAACTCACATAGATATACTCAAAGTTTATAATAGGCGCATATACATTATATATATATATATATATATATATATATATATATATATATATATATATATATATATATACAGTATATACAGTATATATATGCCCATGGAAAATTGTCCCTATTATATATATTTTATATTTATTGAAGAATGGTTGAATAGGTAAAATAATTTAAAAATAACGAGAGGAAAATAGGAATTACGCGGAAAAGTAGGATTAAGTAACAAGGAAGGAAGGCAGGGGGTCTGAGAGTGACAATATAAATACAAAAGTAGGACTAAGTAACAAGGAAGGAAGGCAGGGGGTCTGAGAGTGACAATATAAATACATAATATATAGCGAGAAAGGGAAGTATGAAAGGAGGGAAAGGAAGGAGGGAGATAGAACAAGCATAAGAAAGGAAGGGAAGAATGGAAGAAGGGAGATAGAACAAAGAAGTAAGAAAGCAAGGAAGAGAAGAATGAAAAGAGAGAATGGAAGGAGAGAGATAGCATAAGGAAGTAAGTAGGGGAAGAATGAAAGAGGGGAGATAGAACAAGGGAGCAAGGAGAGGAAGAATACAAGGAGGGAGATAGAAGGAGAGAGACAGAACAAGAGAGGGAAGAATATATGAATAGATTGGAAGGAGGGAGATAGTAGAACAAGGAAGTAAGGAAGGTAAGATTGGAAGGAGGGAGATAGTAGAACAAGGAAGTAAGGAAGGTAAGATTGGAAGGAGGGAGATAGTAGAACAAGGAAGTAAGGAAGGTAAGATTGGAAGGAGGGAGATAGTAGAACAAGGAAGTAAGGAAGGGAAGATTGGAAGGAGGGAGATAGTAGAACAAGGAAGTAAGGAAGGTAAGATTGGAAGGAGGGAGATAGTAGAACAAGGAAGTAAGGAAGGTAAGATTGGAAGGAGGGAGATAGTAGAACAAGGAAGTAAGGAAGGTAAGATTGGAAGGAGGGAGATAGTAGAACAAGGAAGTAAGGAAGGTAAGATTGGAAGGAGGGAGATAGTAGAACAAGGAAGTAAGGAAGGTAAGATTGGAAGGAGGGAGATAGTAGAACAAGGAAGTAAGGAAGGGAAGATTGGAAGGAGGGAGATAGTAGAACAAGGAAGTAAGGAAGGGAAGATTGGAAGGAGGGAGATAGTAGAACAAGGAAGTAAGGAAGGTAAGATTGGAAGGAGTGAGATAGAACAAGGAAGTAAGGAAGGGAAGATTGGAAGGAGGGAGATAGTAGAACAAGGAAGTAAGGAAGGTAAGATTGGAAGGAGGGAGATAAAGTAAAGAAGTAAAGAACATTAAGGGAGCCCACCTCGTTTTTTTCTCTTTCTCTCCCTCTCTCTTTGGCTTGTATCCATTCGGCCCCATTCAGCCGTTTACCACCATCCAGGTGTCAATATTTTGCTGGCGAGCGGTAGCGAGCCAGCACATATATATTTTTGTTTTGACAGCAAGCTAAATTTGTACATTTTTCGATAGAAACATGTCTCCGAAGCCGGAGACATTACAATACAATACAATGCTGGCTTGCTATCGCTCGCCAGGAAGAAATCGACACCTGGATGGGGATAAACGTCTTAAAACAGTTGGCTGAATGGGGCCGAATGGATACAAGCCAGGCCAAGAGAAAAAAGGAGGGAAAGATAAAACAAAACGGTGACCCCCCTTAAGGAAGGAAGGAAGGCAGCTCGGTAAAGGGTGAGTTACTCTGCCTCTGAGAGTGAAAGTATAAGACCATCCTCCTGGGGCTCAATATCAATGTGTAGTATTTATCTAACTATATAACCTATGTAATGACATTGTTTAAGCTAGAATTAGGGTGAAGATTGCGTATGCACCTTCACCCTGGTGAGATAATGTAACTATGATACTTGTGTAACATTTGTACTTTTCTCAATAAAACAATCAAATCAAATCAATAGTATAGTGAGAGAGAGAGTGAGAGTGAGTGAGTGAATGAGAGAGACATACAGAGAAGGGGACTAGGAAACAGTTAAGGAAGCCCACCTCTCTTTTTGTTTTATCTTTCTCTCCCTCTCTCTTTGGCTTGTATCCATTCGGCCCCATTCAGCCTACTGTTTTAAGACGTTTACCCCCCTGCAGGTGTCAATATTCTCTTGGCGAGCAGTAGCGAGCCAGCATATATATATTTTTGTTTTGACAGCAAGCTAAATTTGTAAATTTTTTGATAGAAAAATATCTCCGGCGTAGCCGGATTTCTCCATACATTGCTGGCTCGCTATCGCTCGCCAGGAAGAAATCGACATATGGATGGGGATAAACGTCTTAAAACAGTTGGCTGAATGGAGCCGAAGGGTTACAAGCCAGAGAAAGAGAGAAAAGGAGAGACAAAAAAGTAAAGAAGCAAAGACCACTATAAGGAAGGAAGGAAGGCAGCTCGGTGAAGGGTCAGTTGTTACTCTGCCTCTGAGAGTGAAAGTATAAGACCATCCTCCTACTACCTACCTCCTAGGGCTTACAGTAGAGAGAGAGAGAGATACAGTATTTCTATGTGAATGAGGGAGACAAAAGAAAGAACTGCCTGCAGCGAGTGCCTCCCCCAGAGTTCAAAGAGTGACAGGGCCAAAATCAAGGGACGTTCAAGCTAAAATGTGAAAGATGATGGAGGGAGGAACAGTTACAAGGAGTTATATAGAATAGTTAGTGTCTAGAAGAACTTGCGGCTCATGCCAGGGAGATACTCGTAGTGAAGAGGAGAGGATTGTATTGTGCACTACACTCATTGCAAAGTGAGCTGAATGCTGGATACTCTTTTCTTGAAATGCTGTACTGATCAACTATTTGCAACTTCTGAGGGAAGTTTTTGCAGAAATTCAGGTAGAACAAATTGACTATGTGGACAAGAGGCGGAGGAGAGTGTGAAGGAAGAAGAAGAAGAAGAAGAAGACGAAATAAATAAATAATTGGGGAAAGAATAAGAAGAAGAACAACAACAACAACAACAATAAGAGGAGTGGCTGGATCAGATAACCAAGGACTTATTCCAAGGCGGCAACTGACCTACCATTCATACTTTCAATTGTCCGGTACTTTGACTGATGAAGAAGAGGAGGGGAGGGGAGACGAAGATAAATGGGAAGAAGGATAACAGGAAGAAAGTGAAGAAATAGAGGAGAGGAGAGAATATTCATAATAATATTTTTTAGTAATAATAATGATAATAATAATAATAATAAGAAGAAGAAGAAGAAAAAGAAAAAGAAGAATCAAAGGAATGGAAAGAAGTAAGCAAAAGGCGATAAAGTAGAATAAGAAAGGGAGACTAGGAAACTGAGATAATGTCAAGGGGTTAGGAATATACAGAAAGGAAGAAGAACAACAAAGAAGAAGATAGAACGGAAAGAATAAGGGAAAGAAGAAAAAGAAGATAGAATAGAAAGAATAAGGGAAAGAACAAAGAAGAAGATAGAACAGAAAGAATAAGGGAAAGAAGATAAAAGAAGAAGAAGGAATAGAAAGAATAAGGGAAAGAAGATAAAAGAGGAAGAATGAATAGATAGAATAGAAAGAATACGGGAAAGAACAAAAAAGAAGAAGAATGAATAGAAAGAATAAGGGAAAGAAGATAGAATAGAAAGACTAAGGGAAAAAACATAAAAGAAGAAGAAGGAATAGAAAGAATAAGATAAAGAAGATAGAATAGAAAGAATACGGGAAAGAAGTAAAAGAAAAAGGCATAGAAATAAGGGAAAGAAGACAAAGAAGAAGAAGGGTTAGAAACAAGGGAAAGAAGAAAAGGAAGATAGAATAGAAAGAAGAAGAAGAAGAAAGAATAAGGAAAAGAAGAAGAAGGAATAGAAAGAATAAGGGAAAGAAGATAAAAGAAGAAGAAGGGATAGAAACTATAAGGGAAAGAAGAAAAGGAAGATAGATAAGAAAGAAGAAGAAGAATAAGATGAAAGAATAAGGGAAAGAAGTAAAAGAAGATAGAATAGAAAGAAGAAGAAGGAATAGAAAGAATAAGGGAAAGAAGAAGAAGTCATAGAAAGAATAAGGGAAAGAATATATAATTGAGTGCATTGGGTAACAAGGACTTATTCCAACTCGGCAACTGAGCCTACCAGTGACAGTGGCTGTTTGTTTGGTCTATTAATTAATTTATTCATATATATCATTAAGTTTCCTCTTTAGACCTCCATCAAGCTTAGAAAAACACCCCCTAGACCCCCCTTCAAGATAGATTTGTACATTTTTCGGTAGAAAAATGTCCCGGCCAAAGGCCGATTCCTCCTAAAATTACAGGCTCGCTTTCGCTCGCCAGGAAAAAATCGACACCTAAATGGCACGAAGGGTCCTAATATTGACAAAGAAATGAGGTGAAAGGTCATAAAATCCCCAAACTAATGGAACCAACGTCTTAAAATCTCAAAACTAGTGGGGCTAAACATTAAGGAGAATGAGGTCCAGAAAAACGGTCTGTCTCCCCTTAATTTCAATATACCGGTACTTTGGTTGATGTCTCATTCATCCTGGTTGTCAAAATGAAAAAACAAATAGCAAAACAAACAAACCAAAACAAGAACGGCACTATACGTCATATAAACAAAACAAGAACGGCACTATACGTCATATAAACAAAATAAGAACGGCACTATACGTCATATAAACAAAACAAGAACGGCACTATACGTCATATAACCAAAACAAGAACGGCACTATACGTCATATAACCAAAACAAGAACGGCACTATACGTCATATAAACAAAACAAGAACGGCACTATACAGCATATAAACAAAACAAGAACGGCACTATACGTCATATAAACAAAATAAGATCGGCACTATACGTCATATAAACAAAACAAGAACGGCACTATACGTCATATAAACAAAATAAGATCGGCACTATACGTCATATAAACAAAACAAGAACGGCACTATACGTCATATAAACAAAACAAGAACGGCACTATACGTCATATAAACAAAACAAGAACGGCACTATACGTCATATAAACAAAACAAAAACGGCACTATACGTCATATAAACAAAACAAGAACGGCACTATACGTCATATAAACAAAACAAGAACGGCACTGTACAGCATATAAACAAAACAAGAACGGCACTATACAGCATATAAACAAAACAAGAACGGCACTCTACGTCATATAAACAAAACAAGAACGGCACTATACATCATATAAACAAAACAAGAACGGCACTATACAGCATATAAACAAAACAAGAACGGCACTATACGTCATATAAACAAAACAAGAACGGCACTATACGTCATATAAACAAAACAAGAACGGCACTATACAGCATATAAACAAAACAAGAACGGCACTATACAGCATATAAACAAAACAAGAACGGCACTATACGTCATATAAACAAAAGAACGGCACTATACGTCATATAAACAAAACAAGAACGGCACTATACAGCATATAAACAAAACAAGAACGGCACTATACGTCATATAAACAAAACAAGAACGGCACTATACGTCATATAAACAAAACAAGAACGGCACTATACAGCATATAAACAAAACAAGAACGGCACTATACAGCATATAAACAAAACAAGAACGGCACTCTACGTCATATAAACAAAACAAGAACGGCACTATACATCATATAAACAAAACAAGAACGGCACTATACAGCATATAAACAAAACAAGAACGGCACTATACGTCATATAAACAAAACAAGAACGGCACTATACAGCATATAAACAAAACAAGAACGGCACTATACAGCATATAAACAAAACAAGAACGGCACTATACAGCATATAAACAAAACAAGAACGGCACTATACAGCATATAAACAAAACAAGAACGGCACTATACAGCATATAAACAAAACAAGAACGGCACTATACAGCATATAAACAAAAGAAGAACGGCACTATACAGCATATAAACAAAAGAAGAACGGCACTATACAGCATATAAACAAAACAAGAACGGCACTATACGTCATATAAACAAAACAAGAACGGCACTATACAGCATATAAACAAAACAAGAACGGCACTATACAGCATATAAACAAAACAAGAACGGCACTATACAGCATATAAACAAAACAAGAACGGCACTATACAGCATATAAACAAAAGAAGAACGGCACTATACAGCATATAAACAAAACAAGAACGGCACTATACGTCATATAAACAAAACAAGAACGGTACTATACAGCATATAAACAAAACAAGAACGGCACTATACAGCATATAAACAAAACAAGAACGGCACTATACGTCATATAAACAAAACAAAAATGATCAAAATCATTGTTTGGAAATAACGCATTGACGATTTAGTAAAGAAAAATAAACTGCATTTAATATATTTTAATAGACTGTATTAGATGTATCTATGTTAATATATTGTATGTATGTATCTAGGTAATTGACTACTTGCGAGTTTCGTTCTATAAGGAAGTTGGAGCTGTAGACATTGACATTTAGCAGAATCACCAGCTCTAATACGGTTTCACTACATTTATAAATACATAAAACCCAATTCAACATACTATTTATCCATCAGAAACCTACAAAATTACTGTATTTGTGTTTAATATCCATGTTTACAAGCCGAACTTCCTTATAGCCTGAAACTCGCAAGTGGTCAATTGTATCATATATCTGTATCTACGATGTCCTATGTGTGTTTTGTCCTTTGTCATTACTATAGACTATGCAAAACACACACACACACACACACACACACCTGCCTCGTGTGATTGTATGCATGTATGTAATATATTGCAGGAGAGAGAGAGAGAGAGAGAGAGAGAGAGAGAGAAAGAAAGAAAGAAAGAAAGAAAGAAAGAAAGAAAGAGAGAGTGTGTGTGCGTGAGAGAGAGAGAGTACAAAGGAGTACAGAGGAAAACGAGCAACAACAGGTCTATTAATCCTTAAGAGGCTGCTTCTATCTAATCCTACCTAGTCAATGTGGACAAAATATATATAAATGTTCGGAGTATGCATTGGTAAAAGCAGTTACTTCCCCCAATCGGGGGCTGAAAGCGAGATATTTATCAGGTCGGTCTTTTGAACGATTGGACAACATTCAATAACATTTCTAGGTAGCCCATTCCATAAGTTTAGAGAGAGAGAGAGAGAGAGAGAGAGAGAGAGAGATCTTGAGATGGAGAAAGTTAGAGAGATTTCTGTAATAGATGGTGATAATGATTTCGTTCTAAACATCCAAGATTTTATATATATGTATATATATAGAGAGAGTGAGAGTGAGAGGTGGGGTTATGTGCGGTAGAATTGACTGTTATTTTGAAACAACCAATAAAGCTTTGATTGATGTAATTTAGGATAATGCCTTTGGCCTTATACATTATTAAAGATTTAGAAATTGGTAGAGAGACTAGAAAGGATGGGTAGATAGATTCAGAGAGAGAGAGAGAGAGAGAATAGAAAGGATGGATGGATAGATTCAGAGAGAGAGAGAGAGAGAGAGAATAGAAAGGATGGGTAGATAGATTCAGAGAGAGAGAGAATAGAAAGGATAGATAGATAGATTCAGAGAGAGAGAGAGAGAGAGAGAGAATAGAAAGGATGGATAGATAGATTCAGAGAGAGAGAGAGAATAGAAAGGATGGATAGATAGATTCAGAGAGAAAGAGAGAGAGAGAGAATAGAAAGGATGGATAGATAGATTCAGAGAGAGAGAGAGAATAGAAAGGATGGATAGATAGATTCAGAGAGAGAGAGAATAGAAAGGATGGATAGATAGATTCAGAGAGAGAGAGAGAATAGAAAGGATGGATAGATAGATTCAGAGAGAGAGAGAATAGAAAGGATGGATAGATAGATTCAGAGAGAGAGAGAGAGAATAGAAAGGATGGATAGATAGATTCAGAGAGAGAGAGAGAATAGAAAGGATGGATAGATAGATTCAGAGAGAGAGAGACAGAGAGAGAATAGAAAGGATGGATAGATAGATTCAGAGAGAGAGAGAGAGAGAGAGAATAGAAAGGATGGGTAGATAGATTCAGAGAGGGAGAGAGAGAGAGAATAGAAAGGATGGATAGATAGATTCAGAGAGAGAGAGAGAGAGAGAGAATAGAAAGGATGGATAGATAGATTCAGAGAGAGAGAGAGAGAGAATAGAAAGGATGGGTAGATAGATTCAGAGAGGGAGAGAGAGAGAGAGAGAATACTTTTAGCATATTATATGATTAATACATTGCTATCATAACATGCAAACCAAAGTGTATTATCGATGTTTTCCTCACCTTTTGTCTTTCATAACTATTGTTGTGTTTGCAATTTACTTATATATATCATGTACACTCGGATGCCATAGTTCCTAGCCCACTCATAAGCATTCGTGGACGCCCTATGTGTTTCCTTATGCAATTATAACTATCTGGATTGATTTTTAATATAACTTGCTCTGCAATAATAATATATATAGTTTTGTAGTTGATGTATAGAAACTAGTATTCATAAATGTGTTTCTGGCGATATACTTTCATAAACAGAAATTGGTGAAGTCCATGAATATTGATGAGTGTGCTAGAAACTATGGTATCCGAGTGTACAGATAATGTTTGTGGACTAATGGTTGATATATGAGTGGGCTAGACTATGGTATCCGAGTGTACAGATAATGTTCGTGGACTAATGGTTGATTTATGAGTGGGCTAGACTATGGTATCCTAGTGTACAGATAATGTTCGTGGACTAATGGTTGATTTATGAGTGTGCTAGAGACTATGGCATCCTAGTGTACAGATAATGTTCGTGGACTAATGGTTGATTTATGAGTGTGCTAGAGACTATGGTATCCGAGTGTACAGATAATGTTCGTGGACTAATGGTTGATTTATGACTGTGCTAGAGACTATGGTATCCGAGTGTACAGATAATGTTCGTGGACTAATGGTTGATTTATGAGTGTGCTAGAGACTATGGTATCCTAGTGTACAGATAATGTTCGTGGACTAATGGTTGATCTTTCCTCTTTCTAGGTATGTTTGTGTTTGAGGCTAAAGATCTATTTGGTACTTGAATTGCTGAGTTATTAAATAAATATTATATATGTATTTCCTACTGTATATATATATACTGTATATATATATATATATATATATATATATATATATATATATATAGAGAGAGAGAGAGAGAGATAAGATAGATATATCGATATGAAGTGTGTTACATCTTATTTTTTGAGAGAGAGAGAGTGAGTGAGTGGGGGGGGGGGTGATTGAGTACGTGGATGCTTGCGTGTGCGTGATAGTGAGTTTAGACAGCAGCTTCCCAATTCATCCCTATAACTGATGGAGTGAAAGTATCAAGAACACTGTCTTTATCCATCACTTTATAACCATCAAACTCTCTCGCTCTCTCTCTCTCTCTCTATATATATATATATATATATGATACTGTATGTACAGTATGTGTGCGTCTTCATCAAGCTATCCACCTATACAGAGCGGTCGCAAAACATTTCCCTATAGGGAATTCCTGTGTATTGCCCATAGGGTATTCCTATATATTTGATCTGCATCTGTATGTGGTAACCCAGGTTCGAATCCCAATTGGATCACATGCTTGCTTTTAATAATTCCTTTGGGAGGTGTTTGGTGTTGAAGTGAAATAAATAAAAATAGATTCTTCAGCTCTCTCTTGCAAATACACAGGAATTCCCTATGGGGAAATGTTTCGCGACCGCTCTTTATATACTGTATATAGGCTATATAGTTATCGAATTAGTGAGTCATCATAAACTTGAGAGAAGTAGCGTATAGACTTGATACTCTTCGTGATTCATCTTAAAGAATAACAAATAGCGGAACCTTTAAAAATCATCATTGGTTTAAAAGTGATAAAGCGATGATTCTGTCTTACTTGGCGTCGACTTTCTAAAGATACAACATTTATATCTCGCGACATTCTTTTAGTCATGCAGCTTCTGATATTATAGTCTTATGAGCTTATGAATGTCTCAAATATTCTACCTTCAGCCTATTTGCCGATTCCCATTCAAATGATGTCACAAGTATTCATATTTTTTCACCAACCCACTTTACTTCTAAACTCAATTAATGAAATCAACGAATACATTTGGCACTCCAAGGACTCGAACCTAGGACACTCACACCGATTTTTTTTTTTTTTTTTTTTTCATATTCCATAGGTCGTAGGGTGATTTTGTTTTTCTTCGATTTAGAGCTTGAATATACCGGGAAAAAAAAATAATTCATGTTGCCTTCTCAATTTAGCTGGGTGTATTTGAAGGTACCGGTAACTATAATTCATGTTGCCTTCTCAATTTAGCTGGGTATATTTGAAGGTACCGGTAACTATAATTCATGTTGCCTTCTCAATTTAGCTGGGTGTATTTGAAGGTACCGGTAACTATAATTCATGTTGCCTTCTCAATTTAGCTGGGTATATTTGAAGGTACCGGTAACTATAATTCATGTTGCCTTCTCAATTTAGCTGGGTATATTTGAAGGTACCGGTAACTATAATTCATGTTGCCTTCTCAATTTAGCTGGGTATATTTGAAGGTACCGGTAACTATAATTCATGTTGCCTTCTCAATTTAGCTGGGTATATTTGAAGGTACCGGTAACTATAATTCATGTTGCCTTCTCAATTTAGCTGGGTATATTTGAAGGTACCGGTAACTATAATTCATGTTGCCTTCTCAATTTAGCTGGGTATATTTGAAGGTACCGGTAACTATAATTCATGTTGCCTTCTCAATTTAGCTGGGTATATTTGAAGGTACCGGTAACTATAATTCATGTTGCCTTCTCAATTTAGCTGGGTATATTTGAAGGTACCGGTAACTATAATTCATGTTGCCTTCTCAATTTAGCTGGGTATATTTGAAGGTACCGGTAACTATAATTCATGTGCCTTCTCAATTTAGCTGGGTATATTTGAAGGTACCGGTAACTATAATTCATGTTGCCTTCTCAATTTAGCTGGGTATATTTGAAGGTACCGGTAACTATAATTCATGTTGCCTTCTCAATTTAGCTGGGTATATTTGAAGGTACCGGTAACTATAATTCATGTTGCCTTCTCAATTTAGCTGGGTATATTTGAAGGTACCGGTAACTATAATTCATGTTGCCTTCTCAATTTAGCTGGGTATATTTGAAGGTACCGGTAACTATAATTCATGTTGCCTTCTCAATTTAGCTGGGTATATTTGAAGGTACCGGTAACTATAATTCATGTTGCCTTCTCAATTTAGCTGGGTATATTTGAAGGTACCGGTAACTATAATTTTTCCAATCGGTTTAAGGGGCTAGTAGCTGTTTTTTGTTTTTGTCTATTCATTCAATTAGTAATATATGTTTTTGTTTCCTCGCTAGACCTCCATCAAACTTAGAATAACACCCCATAGACCCCCCTTCAAGATGAATTTGTGCATTTTTTGGTAGAAAAATGTCCTGGCTGAAGGCCGGTTCCTCTTAAAATTTCAGGCTCGCTTTCGCTCGCCAGGACAAAATCGACACCTAAATGAAACGAAAGGTCTTAAATTTGACAAGGAAAGGGGGCGAAAAGTCTTAAAATCGCCAAACTAATGGGCCAAACATCTTAAAATCTAAATACTAATGGGGCTAAGCATGAGGGAGAAGGGGGCCAGAAAAGGCAGCCCATCCCCCCTTAAAAGTGATAAAACAATGAGTCTGTATCGCTGGCGTGTTGTTTTTCACGATACAGCATCTACAGTACCGGTACATCTCCAGACAATCCATATAGTCTGCCAGTTTCTCATGTAACCCCTTCTTCTGTACCCAAGACGTCTGTTGTAGTTTATTCTAGCTATATTTAGACGATTTTATGCAGTTTAAGAAGGATCTGTGATAGCAAAAAAGGGTTAAGTGAGATCGTTCGAAGCCTAATAATTGCTGGAGGCTTTTTTGACTGAATGAAATCGCCTGATAGTAGCCATAATAATGTTAATAGGAAGGTTAATTTATATACGTACATATCCATCTATTATTATCTACCTTCAGGCCAGTTTCCGCTACCACTCCAAAAAAATCTGAAATATTATTATTATTATTATTTTTTTTTTTTTTTTTAAATAATTGCTGGAAGTAGCTATTGTCTGCTTTAAGGGGGGTCACCGACTGTTTTATGTTTCTCTCCTTTTCTCTCTTTCCCTGGCTTGTATCCATTCGGCCCCATTCAGCCAACTGATTTAAGACGTTTATCCCCATCCAGGTGTCGATTTCTTCCTGGCGAGCGATAGCGAGCCAGCATTGTATGGAGAAATCCGGCTTCGCCGGAGAAATTTTTCTATCGAAAAATGTACAAATTTAGCTTGCTGTAAAACATATATATATATGCTGGCTCGCTACCGCTCGCCAGGAAAATATTGACACCTGGATGGGGGTAAACATCTTAAAACAGTAGGCTGAATGGGGCCGAATGGATACAAACCAAAAAGAGAAGATGAGAAAGAAAAAAATCGAGGTGGGGGGGCCCCGTTAACGGTGATGAAGTGAGGTGTCAGTAATACTTATGTCAACTTTCTAACGGTACAACATCTATATCTCCCGTGACAATGGCGGAGGCTTTAAATTTCTCCATTGTTGAGAGGAAAAGGTCTTATTCTTACACACACACGCACATACACACACACTCACATACACATACACACACACACACACACACTTTCACGCACACACACGTGCACACACGCACACACACACACACACACACACACACACACACACACACACACACACACACACACACACACACAAATAGATCGATGGATAGATAGATAGTGAGAGTGAAATCCATTATTACGTAGGGATACATAGAAATACTGACCACACAGAATATACGTATATGGAGGTGGTCAGGACTTACTTTACCTCTAGTCGAGAATAGACAGCAAAACCTCAATATAGGATAAATAAGAGAGAGAAAGATATGTATATAGAGTGAAAAAGTTAAGAGTTAGTTAGAGTTAGCTACAGGGTTGTTCGATTTAAATCAAGTTGATTATAATCACTGATTTAAATCATGATTTAATTATTTTTATTTTTTTTAAATCACTGTATTATTGTAGTACCGGTAGGCCTATAGTTATATTGTAGTACCGGTAGGCCTATAGTTATATTGTAGTACCGGTAGGCCTATAGTTATATTGTAGTACCGGTAGGCCTATAGTTATATTGTAGTACCGGTAGGCCTATAGTTATATTGTAGTACCGGTAGGCCTATAGTTATATTGTAGTACCGGTAGGCCTATAGTTATATTGTAGTACCGGTAGGCCTATAGTTATATTGTAGTACCGGTAGGCCTATAGTTATATCATAATGAGACTAAGTCAGTGAGTGGTGCGGGGGAATCCACTGTGGCACTTTTAGATAGCAAATTGTCATGTGGCTCTTTTCACAGCAGAAATAATGTTTTCTCAATTATTTTATACCGGTATATATTTGTTGTACTGTACGAAAAGCCACACTTGTATAACCAAAAGTTGAATTAGCATGTAACAGTGATGTTATTTTTGTTTATAAAAAAACAAAGTGATATTAACCAAAGTTTAATATGCATTATAATTATCAAACAAAAAATATAATTCTCTTGTTTAACTGTAGAAGTAATTATTACTACAACAAAAATTATATAATTTTGTTTTATTTAAATCAACGTATAGTGTATAGTGGAATTAGCATTATTAAGAAAAAGTATAGATAAATTTAAAGACACCCATAATAGTACAAATTCCTTTTTCATAATGTTTATTATCCAGAGTTAGCTAAAAGAAAGTACCTTGTAACTGAATATAATAAACATTAATTCCACTTGAATTTAATTGGTTAGACCAAACAAAGAATTTAAGCATCATCATGATCATGAGGAGTGTGTTTATTTAGTTAGAGGAGACACAGACATAGGCCTATTGATATGAAAACGTCCATCTCAGAAATAGAAAATATGTAAATTCATCTGTATTTCATGTTATATGCATTTTGTAATTCTATTTATTTTTAGTTATAAATATGCCAAACAATATCCTGTAGCAGTTAGATTTCATGTAGAACATCAAATTAATAAAAAACAAAAAAAAAAAAATTAAATCAAATAAATCGGATTTTTTTTATTTAAACAAAAAATAAAAAAAATAAACAACCCTGGTTAGCTACATTGGGTTATATACAAATATTGACTACACATTATATTACCTCTAAATAATGGAAAGTACAAGGAGAGAGAGAGAGAGAGAGACCACAAATCACCTCATCGTGCATTCGTGGCAAATTAGTCTGTCCAATTCCTACCATCAGTGTGGGAAAACAAGAACAACAAAAACATCTACATGAAGTAAATAATGCGAAGCCGTTACGTAAGTCTCGTCATAGCATATTACGTGTGTGTGTGTAACTGCAGTGTGTATGTGTTTGTGTACATGTGTTTGTGAATAACGTATGTACAGTACCGTACTGTATATATTTATGTAGAATCTACTATATTTGTGTGTGCATTTGTTGTTAGGGTAGGTACGTGTATGTATGTGTGTATGTGTGTATGTGTGTGTGTGTGTGTGTGTGTGTGTGTTGCCATTCTCCCACATATAACACAAATTGGTCACTCTTTGGTGGTAAGTTTTCGGCGGCCTGTGAACATTTTGTGGGACCATCAGAATCTTTTATTGGGAGACTCGAGCACTTTTGTTTTTACGTACTTCATTCTGTATGCTTTGCCTTGTATTATGTTTTGAGTTTGATATCGGCCAATTGTTTATCTCTTGATTATAAGAGGCTATTGATGAGTTTTATCATAATTATACACCCACACGCACTCATTTCAATCACACACACACACACACACACACACACACACACACACACACACACACACACACACACACACTAGAACACACTGTCTAATAGTCTAACGTTTAATATAAAAAAATATGGAAACGAAGGGTATATGGAAGTCAGAGGGTTAATTGAGACAGTCTTTACCCTTATGATTCCCACAAATCAAATTGTGTAAAATCGTTTAATGATAGCCAGAATATACTGTGGAAATGCGTCAAGGGTTAAGAACACCAAATGGCTCTCAACTGTAAAGAAGATCAAACCCCTCTCCCTATAGATGGCTGTGGAAGACTTAGACCACCGCAGGCAAAGATTGATATTCCCACGGTCGGCTGAATTCTCCCACGGTTATTGGCCATTATCACACTCCTTTATTTATCTAGTTTTCGTCTTGTTTCTCTATTTTTCGTCTTTATTTTGTTATTATCTCATTCGTATTCGTTTCATTTGTTTATTTGCTATGCTTATTATACGATAATTCATCATATAATTCCTTTTCGTTTCATTTGTTTATTTGTTATGTTTATTCTACGGTAATTCATCATATAATTTATTTTCGTTTAATTTGTTTTTGTTTATGCTTATTATACAGTAATTTATAATTTATTTAATTTCATTCTACAGTTGCTAGTCTTTTCTATTATTTATATTATGCATTTGTTTATTTGTTATGTTTTATTATACAGTAATTTATCATCTACCAGTATTTAGTTTAATTTTACAATAGCTTGTCAACTCAAATATTGTTAGTATTCATTTGTTTTTGTGTTTGGTTATGCTTATTATACAGTAAGTTATCATATAATATGTAGTGTCATTATACAGTAGCTAGTCTTCTATTATTCATATGTTTCAGTTGTGTATTTGTTATTATGCATAGTATACAGTAATTTATCATATATCTAGTTTAATTCTACAGTAGCGAGTCTTTTATTATTATTGTTTTGTGTGTTGTTCCACGGTCGGCTGAATTCTCCCACGCTTAGCCTATTGGTCATTGTCACACTGCTTTACTTTCAGCCTATTGGTCATTGTCACACTGCTTTACTTTCAGCCTATTCTATCTAGTTTGGGTTCTTATCTTTTCGCTTATTGCTAGTTGTTTCTTATTTTGATTTACTTTAGTATTATGTCTAGTATTTATTATTATTGTTATTATTATTATTTTAGTGTTGGTGTATATTCGCAGGGTTGGCTGAAATGTTCCAAGTGTATTGGTTATTATTACATAACTTCATTTATCACTGTATTTTTATCTGCCTTATTTCTATTATGTATCCTTTTTTCCCTAATTTATATACTGGAGAGAGAGAGAGAGAGAGCTACATAGAGCTACATAGAGCTACATAGATACACAGACCACACAGACCTCAAGGTCCTTAATAGGCAGTCTGGCCTTACAAGCTATACTGTATATATATATATATATATATATATGTACATACATATATATACACATACACATACATATATACATACATATGCATATGCATACATACTGTACAATGTACATACATACACATACATACATACATATATACACACATACATGCATGTATACAGTATATATACACATAATCATACATATACACATACACACACATACAGTATATATACATATATATACATATATGTATAATTAGAGAGAGAGAGAGAGAGAGACAGAGATAACGATAACGAGAACATACATACAAACAGCCAAGCAAACCAATAGTCCTGACCTCCGAGTAAAGCCCGGTTCACACTAGCCGTCTGTTGGGGATCCTTTTTTGGGACTGTGACGTCACATACAAAAAACGGACGTGGAGAAGGGAAGTTGAAATTAAATGCGTACCACATTCCAGAGCGTGGGCCAGACTCTGGGGTGGGGCACGTACTTCTCTGGCGTACGGTAAAGCTCGGTTCACACATACCCGGTCGAGCTCCCGTCCTTCCCCGACCACTGAAAACGTATGCAATCGTGCAAGGACTACGACATAAACGGGTATGGTCTGTTCATGAACGTACAGTGACGCCACAACACGGGCCGCGGCGGCGAGGGAGCCGAACATTATTGACATACCTAAAATAAACGGATCAGGACGGACCAACCGCCAAAATCGGTTCAAGGGCGGGTCACCCACGTGACTGGTCAGCGCATAGGCGACGTGTATAGCGTCTAGGCGGCGCATAGACGCTACCAGACGTAGTCTATGCCCCGACCAAAATATTTGAAAGTTGAGACTGCGACGAGCAACGTCGCCTCACGTTCACCCTGCGTCCCCGCTAGTCCCTGCCCACCAAGCGTCCATAAAAGAGCCAGCCGCGTGTGGTCCTATCTCAGTTCCCAAGCCGCCGTCAAAATAAAAAATCCCTCAAGTGGAAATCTGCCCTTATTAATACTGTATAGTAGCATGCAGTTGGCTTGCATCTTCGTAGGTTTAATTGTTAATTTGTACATTTGTTGGTAGAAAAATTTCAATTTTAACCCGCTGAGTGCCAGGGACGTATATATACGTCCTCGCCGAAAAAAAAATCGTAGCAGCGAAACGACTGCACCTATGGCTTTCATATTTTTACCACATGTACCTTACCCTTTTGGCTACCCATCACAAAAATCCCAAATCCCTCCTCCCACCCACTCGCTGACTGTCGGTCCCGTCAGTAGGAAAAAAAAGGAAAATCTGTGGCGGCGAAACGACAGCACCAATCGGTTCCATATTTGTGTGACAAGTCCCTTACCCTTCTGCCTTCCCCCCACCACACCCCCAACCGCCTCCAACCACCCACTTCCAGCGTATCCGTACGAAGATAAGGAAAAAAAGGAAAATCCGTGGTGGCGAAACTACCTCACGAATCGGCTTCATATAATTTTGTAACATGAGTCAATTACGCTTCTACCTTCCCCCCACCATCCCCCAAACCACCCTCCCACCACCTTCCTACCCATACATTCCGATACCATAAAAGTCTCTGTAGTCTATAGTGTCTTTTCAGCTACTTTCGGGACCATCGGGGACCTGATTTCTGGCGAAAATGGACAAGGGGAGTGTTTTTTTTACCATTATCCTTCCTTTCTCTCCCAACTTGATAGATTTAGCCCCCCCCCCCCCCCCAAAAAAAAAAAAAAAAAAATCTGGCACTGGCAGAAGCACACCGTCAAAATTGGCTGGCACTCAGCGGGCTGGTTGAAACTGAGGTGTCTCTGTGCCACGCCCCAATATATATGCATGATGGGGGCCATCGCCGACGACACTGCGTCCATCATATTGTGGTCGCAGTGTCGTCGCAGTGCCGTCACAGTGCGTCTCAGACAGGTCGTATTCAGACTTATTAGGTCGCCTTCCAAAGGGACTGGTCGTGGCACCAAGTCGCCGCCCATGATCCGTCTGCCGGGGCGGTCACGTGTTGAGATCTCCGTCCACTAGCAGTGCATGCGCCGTCTTCCGGGGCGGTGATGTGTTGAGGTCGGGCATCAGGGCCACACGTGGCCACTCGGGCCCACTCGGGACACAAGGTCATCCGTTTGATGCCGTCCAACAGTTTTTGGTGGTCGGGGAAGGACGGGAGCTCAGGACGGGTATGTGTGAACCGAGCTTTAACACCTACTAGACGATCGTCAGTATGGACTGAGAAACGATTTTTTTTTTTCTGTTTTTTTTTTCTTTATTTGGAACGAAGATGAACCACCACCGTAATTCAATGCACATTAACTAGGTGTTACTAGGAATATACATTGTCTTTATCTGGAGGCGCGCGAAGCAGTACAACGTGTTAACTTTGGTGGTGCCGCGTCGGCTGCCAGGTACACGATCAATATGTTAACATATTAAACTGCCTTAATATTTGCCTTGCCATTAAAATTATACATATAGCATATATTGTGATGCGATATTAACAATAATGTAATGGAAATTGGCACAACAATATTACACACATTTCACTTCAATGTTCAATATACGTACGTTCTTCTCGTGCGTACACTAAAAAGATGAATCGAAACCATCTTTTTGAGCTGGTAAACGGCTTCCCGGTTCACACTACGTATACTCCGCATGTCTGTAAGTGACGTCACTCTGACGTCACGATTTTGTATATGTACAGTAAAACGGTAGGAAAAACGGCTAGTGTGAACCGGGCTTAAGAAGAGCACCTCCAGGGTTCTCAATGATAGTTCTCAGGGACCAACCCCATTACCCCCCCCCCCCCCCTGCCACGCCCGGTGGTGGGAATATATAACCCCCCGGGCGGGATATTAACTTAACCCTCTCAGTATCATCACACCATTCTCCAGTACCCTATAACTAGTAGTATATTATTCGACTTGGTGTATGAAAGATCTGTGAGAGTTAAAGGGTTAATTGAGAGCATTAGTAGCCTATATACCTGTACCTCGTTTGGTTCTTAAACTTTCGTAAAGATGTCCCTTTTAAATCTAGAGTTCCTTCCTAAGCTGAGTAATATCGTCGAATGTTAGCCAGGCCAAGGATTGAAGGGTTATCAGGGACCAGCCCCAGGCGCCCCCCCTGGTGGTGTGAATACATAACCCTCTCGGTACGGTATCCTCACACCATTTTAGCAAGTAGTTTATGATTTGACTTGGTTTAGGAAAGAGCTGTGAGAGTTAAAGGGTTAATTGAGAGCATTAGTATGTACTGTACCAGCGACGTCTTTATTTAATTTTATTCTAGCCATATTTAGACGTTTTTGTGCAGTTTAAGAAGGATCTGTGGTAGTAAAAAGGGTAAGTGATATAGATCTAAGCCTGGTAATTGCTGGAGGCCCTGGTTAAACTGAATAAAATCGTCTTACAGTAGCCAGAATAAATTTAAAAAGGACGGCACCGGTACTGGTGCCGGGTTAATATATACAAGTAACTCATATGGTTCTGAAACTTTCGAAACTTCTGTATGAAATAGTGTATGTACCTTATAGAGTTCCTTCCTAAGCTATTTAAAATTGTCGAATGTTAGCCAGAGTACGAATTGAAAGGTTCTCAGGGACCAGCCCCAGGCCCTGGTGGGAGTATATAACCCCCAGGCGGGGATATTAACTTAACCCTTTCAGTATTGACACTTTATGCTCGGTTTAGGAAGGATGTGTGAGCGTTAAAAAGGTTAATTAAGGGAATATGCATATACCCCATTTGGTTCTTAAGCTTCTGTAATGAGATAATGTATACTTCTTTAATTCTCACAAGTCCTTCCTAAACTGTGTAAAATCGTAAAGTAAAGGTTCTCATGAAGTAGCCCCAGGCCCCGGTGGGAATATTACCCCCAGGGTTGGTTATTATAGTTCCTTATAGACGGATTCACACGAGTACTATTTTCGGCGTCTTTAATCTTCTATTTTTGTTAAGGCCGCGTCACATGGGCTACTTTAAGGTGGTGTCACACGAGCGCATTTTCCGACAATTTTCGATGAACAACTTTTGTTATTGTACTATTTTGAGGCTCTTTCGCATTGGAATCGGAAACTAAATCGAAGTTAGATTATGTTAGGTAGTTTAATTCTTATGAAATTTACCTTTTGAAGCTGCCAGACAACAATTCGCTTCAGAAAAGTTATAGGCAAATATTGGTTTGGTAACAGAGTTGTAGATATGTGGAATAGGCAACCGAGTGATATGGAAGGATCGAGAACGATAGGGATCTTTAAGATAAAATTAGATAGGCATATGGACGAGATGGGTTGGGTAATCTTGTGTTGATCTCTGACCGTTTTTGGTGATGTCAGTCCTCAAGGTATTAGTGAGTTGGGTCTATAATTAGGCCTTGTAATTGGGGTTGGGTGTGACAGGGATCTGCCTTGTGTGGGCCGATCGGCTTTCTGCAGACTCTCATTTTCATATGTTCTTATGTAAAAATTGACGGACATATCGCTCGTGTGACACCGCCTGTCTGTCGGCGGTTGTAGTACACAGTATAGGATTTCGGCGTGTACATTTTGTATGTAGCCCCGAATCAAGTCGCTCAAGCTTATTCACTCACTCTAGTAGTAATTTAGTAACTGATATCGTTGAGGGCCGTACATAAATAAGGTTATTTAAGGAAAAATTAGCGAACATGTGAAGGGGAAAACCATTATCTGTTACAGCCTAGAAAATTGGAAAAACACCCAAAACATTTGTCAATGTGATATCCCTCATACCTACTCTAATATATACTGTATATATATATATATATATATATATATATATATATATATATACCGGGTATATTATATATATATATATACCGTATATATATATATATATATATATATATATATTGCCATACAAATATTTCCGATCAAAACTTGCCGTATAATGTATGATTTCGAAACGCACTCTGTCCATTCTTTATTTTTCCCAGAACTTTATAACCCCCTGTGGGAATCACACCCTCCCTCGGGGCAGGATGTAAACACCTTCAGTACCGGGACGATTTTTTTATATACTGACTATCATTAGACGATGTTATACAGTTTAGGAGTAGGATTTGATGTAGTGTATGTGAGTCAGGTAAATTATTGACCTTTCCTAGATTTTATGCAGTTTAGGAGTAGGATTTGATGTAGTTTATGGGAGTCACATGGATGATTTAGTGTTAACTCCCATAACATAACTTAAGTGATGAATTGAGATAGTCTGCAACCTTTTAGTGGGTAGACGTCCTTCCCAAGCTGAATAACATCGTCTAATAGTTGCCAGGATATAACGAAAAGGATGTCACCGGTACTGAATGGGTTAAGGCCGTATCACACGAGGAAGTTCACACTCTCTCTCTCTCTCTCACTCTCACTCTCACTTTCTCTCACACACACTCTCTCTATCTCTCTCTCACACACACACACACTCTCTCTCTCCATAATAATGTTACCTCTGATTAAACTATTTCCTGCAGTTTAGTACGGATGTGAGTGTGTGAGTCAGCTTGGAGACCCTTTAGTAGTATAACATAATATTGATTTACACTAGGGTCTCTAAGCCAGATGAAGGGTTTATGCTATCCATTTTGATTCCTAGAAGCTTATTATCCTTAACTGGGTTAAATCATGTATAGTATGCTAGAGTTAAATCATGTATAGTATGCTAGAGTTAAATCATGTATAGTATGCTAGAGTTAAATCATGTATAGTATGCTAGAGTTAAATCATGTATAGTATGCTAGAGTTAAATCATGTATAGTATGCTAGAGTTAAATCATGTATAGTATGCTAGAGTTAAATCATGTATAGTATGCTAGAGTTAAATCATGTACAGTATGCTAGAGTTAAATCATGTATAGTATGCTAGAGTTAAATCATGTATAGTATGCTAGAGTTAAATCATGTATAGTATGCTAGAGTTAAATCATGTATAGTATGCTAGAGTTAAATCATGTATAGTATGCTAGAGTTAAATCATGTACAGTATGCTAGAGTTAAATCATGTATAGTATGCTAGAGTTAAATCATGTATAGTATGCTAGAGTTAAATCATGTACAGTATGCTAGAGTTAAATCATGTACAGTTTGCTAGAGTTAAATCATGTATAGTATGCTAGAGTTAAATCATGTATAGTATGCTAGAGTTAAATCAAAAGTGCGTTTTCCTATTAAGGGAGGATGGGCGTGTTTATTTCCTCATTTATATATATTTTTTTATAATTTCTTTAGTTTCCTCCCTAGACCTCCTTCAAGCTTAAATAAATACCCCCCCAAGGAGGTTCAAGATAAATGTGTACATTTTTCGATAGAAAAATTTCCCGGCCGAAGGCCGGTTATTCTTAAATTTCAGGCTCGCTATCGGTCGCCAGGAAAGAAACTCCACTTTAATGACACGAAAAGTCTTAATTTTGACAAAGAAATGGGGCGAAAGGTCTTAAAATCACCAAACTAATGGGGAAAACGCCATAAAATCTGAAAGCTAATGGGGTTAAACATGAGGAAGAAGGGGGACCAGAAAAACGACCCATCTCCCTTTAAATGGATTCAGGTAGATTTAACCCCTATGATTCTCTTGAGGTCCTTCCTAAGCTGAGTTGAAATCGTCGTATGATAGCCAGAGTATTTCAAAATAGCGTCCTCCTTGTGACTCCCCGGGCCCCTGTGGGAATCGAACCCTGGGGCACTAAATTAACTGGGCTAAATTGGTATGCCCACCCACTCCTTACCGGTAGGCTAAATACGATAAACAAGGGTTGGAAACGTATTTGTTGTGAGAACAGTTTGTGGGGATTTCGTGATATGGTGCAAGAGTGTGAATGTGTGTGTGTGTGTGGGTGCGTATGTGTGTGTGTTTGTTTGTTTATGTGCGTGTGTGTGTGTGTACTGTAGAGATACAAGTAGTTACAAGGAATAGATAGTTTATCAAAGACCTTGCGGCCCAGTCCACAAATATGATTTTGGTGAAAACAGGCTCGATCACTATCGCTCGCCAGGAAAAAATCGACACCGAAATGGCACGAAAGGTCAAACTAATGGGGCGAACGTCTTAAAATCTTAAACTTAATGGGGCTAAGCATGGGGGAAAAGGGGTTCCAGTACAAAACCAACCCCTCCCTCTAATAGCCTACCTGAGGGGCAGGGTGTCAAACGAGAGCCAAGCAGTGTTGCCAAATTAGCTACTTTCCCGGTAGATCAAGAGGTATTTACTTCAATCTAGAGGCTAATATTTACATCTAGCGACAATAATTCTAGCGATAGTCTGTAGTTTGAGCTATTTTAGAGCGATGTGGTAGAGATTGTGCCGTTATTCTGGCAATTTTGGACATATATTTACTATTTGCACAGAAAACCAAGTACATTCAATTTTCTAACCGACAGAATCTCACTGACTCCCATATATTTTTTAATGATGTAAATATTCCCACTTCCCCTAGTATTGACATTCTCGGTGTAACATTAACTACTAACTTGAGCTGGACACATTATGTTAGAAGCATTGCTAAGAATGCCTCTAAAAAACTGGGACTCCTGTACAGAGTTCGAGAATTCTTCACTGACGAGCAGTTGGCCGTGATATATAAAAGTCATGTGCGTTCTCAGATGGATTACTGTTCACCTCTGTGGGGTGGAAGTGGAGTGGTTGCATTGAGGCAGTTGGACAAAATTCAAAATAAAGCTATTAGATTAATCAATAACCCTGCAATCACACAGGACCTTCCTACATTATCCATACGAAGAAACGTTGCATCCCTTGCATTATTCTACAGATATTTTCACAGCAATTGTTCCGAGGAACTTGCTTCAATTGTGCCGCCTCTCCACATCTTTCCCCGTAGAACTAGGGCAGCTGAGAGCGCCCATGAATTTACACTTTCTCCTCCACAATGCAGAACTTCTGCTTATCAGAATTAATTTATCCCCAGAGCTACTACTCTTTGGAATTCACTTCCCTCGAATTGCTTTCCACAAACTTACAATCTACAAATGTTTAAATCCAGTTGTTACAAACATTTTATGAATGGAGGATGCCTTTAGGCACATGGACCTTTTTGTTTTATCTGTGTTTTTCCTTCCTCCGTTCATTGTCTCTTTAAAAAAAAAAAAAAAAAATCTAGCGGACTTGAGTTGGTAACCCTGGAGCCAACTAAGTCCATTATTATTGTACATGCAAAGCTAAAAGTGTGGTTTATAGTTCAAATGAGGTCTTTGGAAGTAATACAATGGCCAAAACAATGCTATTTCATATTAATTGTCTCGTATTCCTTCAAGTCTTCTAACAAACTTGCCCTGGTTTGACAGCATGAGCAGAGTGTATAGTGACAGCATAACTTATTAGGCGTTGGGCAAGAAGCTCGTTTCTTTGTCTTGAATTATGCCTTTAAGGGGAGATGGGTCGTTTTATGGTCCCCCTTCTTCCTCATGTTTAGTCCCATTGTTTTTGAGATTTTAAGGAGTTCGCCCCATTAGTTTGACGATTTTAAGACCTTTTGCCTCATTTCTTTGTCAATATTAAGACTTTTCGTGTAATTTAGGTGTCGATTTTTTTCTGGCGACTGATAGAGAGCCTGTAATTTAAGAGTAATCGGCCGGGACATTTTTCTACCGAAAAATGTACAAATTTATCTTGAAAGGGGGTCTAGGGGGTGTAATTTTAAGTTTGATGGAGGTCTAGCGAGGACACTATAAACCTCCCCTTAACCCGTTAAGCACCAGTTCCATTCTTTTCATTTTAGACTGGCTACTAATAAACTAGTTTATTCTGTTTAAGAAAGGCCTCCAGCAATGAACAGGCTTCGAACTATCTTTATAAACCCTTTTTACTACCACAGATCCATCCTAAGCTGCACAAAATCGTCTAAATATGGCTTTAAAAAAAAACGTCGCCGGTACAGAAGGGGTTAGATTTTAACTTGTCCTCTCTTTTTCTGTCATAAAATTCCATATGAAATGTATGTAAATAATATTAATAACAATTTATTATATCCTATTCTTTATTTAGCCTATACGCTATTCTTTATTTAGCCTATACGCTATTCTTTATTTAGCCTATACGCTATTCTTTATTTAGCCTATACGCTATTCTTTATTTAGCCTATACGCTATTCTTTATTTAGCCTATACGCTATTCTTTATTTAGCCTATACACTATTCTTTATTTAGCCTATACGCTATTCGGATATTTAGCCTATACGCTATTCGGATATTTTGCCTATACGCTATTCGGATATTTACCTTTTCCAGAATTGTTTTGCATAGGGCTATGACATCTTTAGTCTTTCATTGAGGGCAGTATTGTAAGTTCTGTGTGCGTGATGTGGTAATGGTCTCTCTCTCTCTCTCTCTCTCTCTCTCTCTCTCTCTCTCTCTCTCTCTCTCTCTCTCTCTCTCTCTCTCTCTCTCTCTCTCTCTCTCTCTCTCTCTCTCTCTCTCTCTCTCTCTCTCTCTCTCTCTCTCTCTCTCTCTCTCTCTCTCTCTCTCTCTCTCTCTCTCTCTCTCTCTCTCTCTCTCTCTCTCTCTCGCTATATATATATATATCTGTCTCTCTGTGGTGTGTGTGTGTGTGTGTGCAAGTAATGGTCGCCCTTCTGTAAATCTAAAATGACTTACTTAAGAATGGGAAATGGGTGGGACCTTTTTTATATATACAGTATATTCTATTTTATTTATTATTTTGTGTGTTTAATGTGTGTGTGTGTGTGTGTGTGTGTGTGTGTGTGTGTGTGTGTGTGTGTGTGTGTGTGTGTGTGTGTGTGTGTGTGTGTTATCTCTCAGCTGTCTGGCATATACTCTTTCTCACCGCTATGGCTCCACTCCCCTAAAATAATCTCTGAACCGCTAGGCAATTGAAGGTGCAACTTAGGGCTAATTGAGTCGTGAGTGGGACATTATATGGCCCTTGGTGTGTGTGTGTGTGTGTGTGTGTCTGAGAGAGAGAGAGAGGGGGGGGGGGAGGTAGGAAGGGTATGTGGTAGTAAGAGGGTTAATTGACATAGTTTTCACCCTTATAATTCCCACAGATCCTTCCTAACTGTATAAAATCGTCTGATGATAGCCAGAATGAACTGTCTAAATCGTCTGATGATAGCCAGAATGAACTGTCTAAGTGAGTCATAATCTTGAAAGGGTTACGAATACAAACGACATACCAAGAAATATATTCGTTCCAAAATCCGTTGTTGTGACACTGATATAAGGATAATCTCTGTAAGTGATGAAGTTAAACAGGGCCATAACAATAAGGTTTACGATCCTAAGATACTATCAGTGTGAGAAGTGACTGGCTGGGTGGTTGAGGTAAGGTGTGTCTGTGTGTGCGTGCGTGTGTGTGTGCGTGCCTGTGTGTTGGAGTGAGGTAGAGAGATAAGGTGGTTGTAAGGTAGGGTTTTATGTGTGTGTGTGTGTGTGAGAGGGAGGCATAGAAGAGAGGAGAGGTGATAGTTATTGAGGAAAAACAGTATGGAATGGAAGGTATACAGTATTTGTGTATGTGCGTATTGTGTGTGTGTGTGTGTGAGAGAGAGAGCGAGAGAGACTGGGTGGGCAGGTTGGAAGGTAAGGTTGGGTGGGGGAGAGATTATTTGCTGTAGATATAAATGACCTTGTTTGCTGTGTCTGTGTTTGAGGGAGACATTGTAAACATGAAGCATTATTCGCCCATTAATGGTGCTGCTGAGGGAAATAATGGTTTAAGAATACAAACGTACAATACCTTCTATAATACGATAATAGAACCGTATATAATTATTGATATTTACAGCTACTTTGATGTGATTAGTTATATATATATATATATATATATATATATAAATGTACAGCATATTGATAGCATATTTATAACATAATTTATACTAATAGCACTGGCAACCCTGTGGCCTTGAACTTAAGACATTTATTTGCATATGCATTTAAATTGATCTTTTCTCACTTGAACAGGGCGTGTAAATATAAAAGCTTGGTTTACATAATATCCTGATGAAACTAGAGAGAGAGAGTGAGTGAGTGTGTGTATGTGAGAGAGAGAGAGGTGTAGATGATTCGTTAGTTGCGTAAGGTGTAGTTCATTAGTACCAGGTAGCCTAGCAGGTAGATTTACAAGGAGTTATGAGGAATGGTTAGTATGTCAAAGAACTGGCGGTGTACTCCAGGGAGAAGTTATAGTGGTGAAGAATGAGATATTGCAAAGTATCCATAATAATATACACTCTTCTAATATTGCAAAGTATCCATAATAATATACACTCTTCTAATATTATCTGCTGAAGAACTGTTTGGTTTAGTTTTTCAGTAAAGAAAAATAATTAAATTAGATTATTATTTCTCAATTTTAACCCCTTCAGCACGATGCTGTCCTTTTACCTTTGATTCTGGCTAAAATAGGACGATTTCGTGCAGTTTAAGAAGGACCTATATTATTCAAAGTATTTATTGAGGTTGTATTTACCCCTTTGAGCCCTAGAGGTAGATTATAAGCTAAAGATAATCGTATAATGGTAACCAGAATAAAACGAAAAATACTTCATCGTGCTGAAGAGGTTAGAGCCACTAATTTTTTTTTTTTTTTAATGACAGACTTTGCTCCTACGAGTTTCTAACGAAGAGAGAAAGAGAGAGAGAGAGAGTGAGTGTGAGTGAGTGAGTTAGAGGATTCGATAAATAATTAAACATCTACACTGTAAACATTGCAAAGCTTATTTGTAAGGAACACATAAACAGTGGTCTTTGGTTTATCTATTCATATATTAACACATAAACAATTAACAAAACATGTGTACCATTTCTTTACGTTTAAGTGTTTATTTGTGCAGTGTAGATATATAAGTTACAGAGAGAGAGAGAGAGAGAGAGAGAGAGAGAGAGAGAGAGAGAGTCAGCCCGCCAACTGTTTACCAACTACTTTCTTTCATCATGTCCTCCCTTTTTCCCCTTCTCCCCTAAACCTCTGCCTTCCTCTCTTAGACCCACCTCGGGTCAAAAAAAAAGAAAAAAAAAAGAGAGAGACAGAGAGAGCCTATCACAGTGACCATCAGGTAACGTGACACTCAGAATCAAGACATCATTTATCTTCCTCCCCTTCCTCTCCCTCTCCCTCCTCCTCCTCCTCCTCCACCTTCTACTTTACTATCCTTTTCTTTACCTAGTAGTTAGTAGCTTAGCAGTGTAGATATCCAAACTGCCCCGAAAGTACCAATAGGTCTGTTGCAGTTTGTAAGTCCTTTGTATTCCTTCTTCCTCCCTTCTTCTATCTCTTCCTCTATCTCTTCCTTCTCCTCCTCTTTGTCCTATGTTCTTCTCCTCTATCTCTCCTTCTCCTCCTCCTTTATATCATGCTTCTTTCCTCCTTCCTCTGCCTCTTCTTCTTCCCCATTACTCTTCTCCTCTTCCTTCTCATATTCATCAACTTTCATCAACTTCTCTCTCTCTCTCTCTCTCTCTCTCTCACTCTCTCACTCTCACTCTCTCTCTCTCTCTCCTACACAATGGTCTATGATACCCCTTCTCTCACTAGTAGAAAAAAAAAATAAACTAGAGAGACGCTTTGTGAATAACACTGACTGATGTTGCGAGAGAGAGAGAGAGAGAGAGAGAGAGAGAGAGAGAGAGAGAGAGAGAGAGAGAGAGAACTACTAATTGTATGATATTGGAATGTGTATGACTATATATGAAAACTATATATCAGTATAATAGTTATTAAACAGGCGTGTATTTGTATAAGTTTTCATTGTGTGTGACTACTGTGGGTGTGTGTGTGTGTCGGTGTGTGTGAGTATATAAGTGTGAGTGTATGTATGTGTCTGGTATGTATATGTGAGAGAATACAGTATATGAGTGTGTGTGTGTTTGTGTGCGTATGTGTATATGTGTGTATATAAGAGACATACATAAGGCGTCTACCGGAAGTAAAGGCACACACATGAACTTTCTCCACACTAACGAGATCCACTTCCTCAACCACCCACACCCACACCCACAACACACAACATTTACCATCAACAATAACAACAACAACAATAGCAACACACGTAATAACTGCAATAACATTTAATGGCGGTGACCCGCTTTTTTCCTCTCCTTTTTCTCTCCTTCTCTGGCTTGTATTCATTAGGACCCATTCAGCCTACTGTTTTAAGACGTTTATCCCCATTCAGGTGTTATTTTTTGGCGAGCAATAGCGAGCCAGCATTGTATGGAGAAACCCGGCTTCGCCGGAGAAATTTTTCCATCGAAAAATGTAAAAATTTAGCCTTTTGTCAAAAATATTAAACATAAGTATGTTGACGCGCTCTCGCTCGCCAGGAAAAAATCGACACCTGGATGGGGATAAACGTCTTAAAACAGTAGGCTGAATGGGGCCAAATGGATACAATTCAGATAAAGAGCGAGAGAGAGAAAAAAACGAGGTGGGCCCCGTTAAGAATATCAAATCAACAAATACAATATGTTACTACTACTACTACTACTACTACTACTGTAATTAATACTTTTACTACTAATATTAACCCTTTCAAAAACACTTCAACAACAGCGACAACTATTACAAAAAGTCAAACACACAAGAACGATATTATTCAACTAAGACCTGTTGTAGTCAGTGAATCTGGTAAGAATAAACAAATATTTCTTAGTTTACGAAATAATGAAGGAAAGGTCATTTCACTGAAAACAATTAATATGCTATCATAATACTTATTATAATATATTATTATGCTAACAATTATTCTGTGTTTAGATTGCCTTTATACGTTTCTTCCTCCGTATATACTGTCTTGATAGCGTAATGCATAAGTGCGCGGAATTTCGATGTGAGTATCCTAGGTTCGAGTCCTTGGAGTGCCACATGTATTTGTTGATTTCATTAATTGAGTTTAGAAGTGAAGTTGGTTGGTAGAAAAAAAAAACAATCATTAATATGTGTTCTCTTTCTTTGCAGGTGAGTGTTGAGTCATTAATTAGATGGGACATATAATGACGGAATGGCGGAAATACACAGGTAAATATAGAAGAGGACAAACAGGTCAATAAAGGTAGGGTACAGTTGCCCACATAAGTTCTGTTCCTCGTCGTGATCTTACGTATCAAAGTAAAAGACAGTGTGAAGGAATTGCGAGTGAGGGTTCTTTAAGGGGGGTCACCTGCTTTTTTAATATTTCTCTCCTTTTTTCTCTTTCCCTGGCTTGTATCCATTCGGCCCCATTCAGCCAACTGTTTTAAGACGTTTATCCCCATCCAGGTGTCAATTTCTTCCTGGCGAGCGATAGCGAGCCAGCATTGTATGGAGAAATCCTGCTTCGCCGGAGACATTTTTCTATCGAAAAATTTACAAATTTAGCTGGCCGTCAAAACAAAAATACATAAATTATATGCTGGCTCGCTACCGCTCACCAGGAAAATATTGACAAATGGATGGGGGTAAACGTCTTAAAACAGTAGGCTGAATGGGGACGAATGGATACAATCCAAAGAGAGAGGGAGAGATAGAGAAAAAAAAAAAGCGAGGTGGGTCCCCTTAAATTATCACTTGCTTAATCAGATAAGTAACTATGGTCGTAATTCAATCTGGCGCAATATATTTCCACGTATAAGATCACGGAGAAGAACAGCACTTATGGGGCAACTGTACATCCTGGTAATAGTCAAATTGATTATGCAAACTTTGATAACACAACACAATCGATCTGACGCTAACCGAAAAAAATTGTACTGGTACGGTACTCTACTTTTTATCAAGGTAAGTTATATATACAGTATAATATACTGTATATATACAGTATATATATATATATATATATATATATATATATATTTATATAAATACAGGGTGTTCAGAAAACATGTGTACACAATTAAATGGGTGATAGGGAACACAGAATTAAACATGTTGTACTCCATGGAGGTATGTCCATAAATGCTTCCTTGCGGTGCTACAGGGTAGACAGTTTCAACGTAATTTCCCTAAATTTATACCCTAACTTCTCGGTGAGTAATCCGTTTACATACAAACATGGTAATTTAATGTACACAACAGTATGCCATAAGACATCTTCGTTCAGTAAACAGTTCTGACTGATGATTAATGATTGTTAATCTTCTCTTCAATTTAATGTTCTTTTGTTTTTGCAGTGTACTGACATTAATAAAGTAATGTTCATACTGTTGTGTACATTAAATTACCATGTTTGTATGTAAACGGATTACTCACAGAGAAGTTAGGGTACAAATTTAGGGAAATTACGTTGAAACTGTCTACCCTGTAGCACCGCAAGGAAGCATTTAAGGACATACCTCCATGGAGTACAAACTGTTTAATTCTGTGTTCCCTATCACCCATTTAATTTTGTACACATATTTTCTGAACACCCTGTATATATATATATATATATATATATATATATATATATATTTTTTTTTTTTTTTAAGGGGGGGTCACCTGCTTTTTGTTATGTTTCTCTCCTTTTCTCTCTTTCTCTGGCTTGTATCCATTCGGCCCCATTCAGCCAACTGTTTTAAGAAGTTTACCCACATCCAGGTGTCGATTTCTTCCTGGCGAGCAATAGCGATCCAGCATTGTATGGAGAAATCAGGCTTCGCCGGAGACAATTTTCTATCGAAAATGTACAAATTTAGCTTGCCGTCAAAACAAAAATAAATATATGCTGGCTCGCCAGGAATATATTGACACCTGGATGGGGGTAAACGTCTTAAAACAGTAGGCTGAACGGGGCCGAAAGGATACAAGCCAAAGAGAGAGGGAGAGAAACAGAAAAAAAGCGAGGTGGGCTCCCTTAAGGCACTTTGATTAATACGGGTAAGATATGCGTTTCATTTGCTTGTATTTATTTTAGTTTGTTTCAAGTTATTTATGTGCTTTTTGTATGTTATTCAGTTATAATTATATTTTGTTTGTTATATTCAGTTCTTCTTAAACTTTATTTCAAGTATATTAAGTATTGATATAATTTGCCAAGTAGATTGAGTTTTAAACTTATTTACCTTTGCTAAGTATGTTTTGTTAAGAGTATATTTAATTGATCTAAGTATACTGAGTTCGATTTGATATATTTTGGCTTAGTATCCCTTCTATAGGTGTGCTTTATATTTTATTTGTATTATTTATGCTTTTATTATTTTTGTAGATGGTTGAGGTTGGTCAGCCACATACAATTATCTTCATATACATTCTGGAATTAAAATATATACATCAAATACATTACTTTACATAACACAATCAAATCGTTCTAACATAATAGTAATACCGGTATAACTATGGGAGATGGTTCACTTTTTGGTCGATTTTTTCATGTATTTATTTAATATTTTTGTAGTTTCCTCCCTAGACCTCCATCAAACTTTACAAACAAATATCCATTAGATCCTCCTTCTAGATTAATTTGTACAATTTTCGGTAGAAGAATATCCCGGCCGAAGGCCGGTTCTTTCAAAATTACAAGCTCACTATCGTTCGCCAGGACAAAAAAAAATGACACCTAAATAGCACGAAAGGTCTTAATATTGACAAATAAATGGGGTAAAAGGTCTTAAAATCGTCAAACTAGTGGGGCAAACATCTTAAAATCTGAAAACTAATGGGGCTAAACATGAGGAAGAAGGGGGACCAGAAGAAAAACGACCCATCTCCCCTTAACACAATAGTACCGGTATAACTATTATTAATCAGTAAAAACGTATTATAAGTGATAACATTACACATCGCTTCATTAGGTTATTTACTTATATCCTTGCATTCAGTACCGGTGACACCCTTCTCCTTACATTCAGTACCGGTGACACCCTTCTCCTTACATTCAGTACCGGTGACACCCTTCTCTTTACATTCAGTACCGGTGACACCCTTCTCCTTACATTCAGTACCGGTGACACCCTTCTCCTTACATTCAGTACCGGTGACACCCTTCTCCTTACATTCAGTACCGGTGACACCCTTCTCCTTACATTCAGTACCGGTGACACCCTTCTCCTTACATTCAGTACCGGTGACACCCTTCTCCTTACATTCTGGCAACTGTTAGACGATTGTATTCAGCTTAGTAAGGACGTCTGCCAATTAAAAGGGCTACAGACCATCTCGATTAATCCTTTTTGCTACCATCTATCCTTCCTAAGCCTCATAAAATCGTCTAAGTGTAGCTCAAATCAAATATCCAATTACGTCACCGGTTGTTTTAATAAATTAATATCTGCATCGCATTTAAGGGAGGTCACCGATTTGTTTAATCTTTCTCTCCTTTTCTTTCTTTCCCTGGCTTGTATCTATTCGGCCCCATTCAGCTAACTGTTTTAAGACGTTTATCCCCATCCAGGTGTAGATTTTTTCCTGGCGAGCGATAGCGAGCCAGCATTGTATGGAGAAATCCGGCTTCGCCGGAGAAATTTTTCTATCGAAAAATGTACAAATTTAGCTTGCTGTCAACACAAAAATATATATATGCTGGCTCGCTACCGCTCGCCAGGAAAATATTGACACCTGGATGGGGGTAAACGTCTTAAAACAGTATGCTGAATGGGGCCGAATGGATACAAGCCAAAGAGAGAGGGAGAGAAAGAGGAAAACGCGAGGTGGGCTCCCTTAAGCATTTACACATACAGAAGAATACAATGCCTCCTGCTTAGCCTATTGACATAACTCCCTCTCTTACATTCACTTACGTACACACACACACACACACACACACACACACACACACACACACACACACACACACACACACACACACACACACAGTCACATGCACACGCACATATAATTATATAATTTGTCTACCTCTACGCACATTCTCTCTCTTTTCTCTATCTATCTCTATCTTTCTGTTAATATATATCATTCTCTCTCTATCTTTCTATTAATCAATGTATATCAATCTCTGTCTGTCTATCTTTCTATTGATTAATCTATTAATCTATATCTGCCTATCTTCAATCTGTATCAATTTCTTGTCTATCTTTCTATAAATCATTCTGTCAATCTCTATCTAATCTATAAATCAGTCTTAATCAATCTCTCTATCTGCCTATCTTTTCATAAATAATATCTATATCAAACTATCTATCCATTCTTCTCCAACACACGTGGCTGGCAAACTAAAAACCGTTAATTACTTTTAGAGATATCTGAGTTCCCCCCTCCCCTTCCCACCAGGCCCACCATGACCCTCAAGACCTGGCTGTCCGGCGGTCACAAGCCCAACAAGCCTGCATCGGTCGTGACTGCTCATCAACACCCTCGGCCGGACGGTCACGGGCACAGTAGGAGCTGCCATGGTCTTAAGAACCCGTTTTCCAGTCTAACCCGAGCCAGTGGACAGGCTTGGAGGGTTCGGAGCGTGGAGGATGTGGGAGAGGCTGAAGCTGGGGATTATGGGTTTCTGGAGTATTATTCCCTGCGTCGGACGGCTTCTAGGGACACGGCGCTAACCTGTGGCACATGGAGTCATCTATGGCATGGCCCTGGGCCCGCACAGTTTTATCCACCCACCTTGACGCACCCCGGGAAGTCTGGGCAAAGAAGAGGGGACCACCGACCAAGGAGTTACCACCTGGATGAGCTCTGGCGGTGCGATGATATACGTACATCCACTCCACTTCTATCACCTACTCTTAATGATCCACCTCCTCCTCCTGCTATTCATCCACCTATAATTCATCCACCTGCGGAACAACAGGAATCAGGGAGACGTGGAGTAGTCAAAAGGAATTCATTACTATGGAGACTACGACCGGATAAATGGCGTACCTTAGAGGGGTCCTTGCGGAGGGCTCGGAGTCGTGACGATGGCTTGGATGATACTTGCAATCGACGAAAAAGCGATCTAGCAGCTTCCCAACCTGATTTATTAACATCTCATCGAGCCCCTCTAGGTCACTGTGATTTAGTCCCCCCTGCACCGTTTTCAATTCTACCTCCTACGACCCGCCGAGCTGCCCATAGCGAGACACTACCTCGTCGTTCCCGTCATAATAGTAGGGATAGTAGCGGAGGCACGTTACTGGCGCGTGGTCGACGCTGGTTTCACGGCGCCAGTCTCGGCCGGGCGGACCGTATAATCGACCGTGCGGAGTCAGAGATATCAGTCACACCACCGCAGAGACCCGCTCCTGGCTTGACACCAAATATCACCCTTAATATGACTCCCAGTATGACCCCTAACAGAGCCGCCAGTATAGCCAGCGATACCGTGCGCTCCAACAATCACAAGAACACCCTGGATAGTCTAGCGGGACGGTTCCAACCCATACGAGAGGGGGACGAGGACCCTAGAAGACGTGGAAGGGGTAAGACAAGACGACCACGGACATTTTATCTCTTGGAGGACTATTTATCACCAGTTCAAGGAGGGGTAGCAGCAGGTGTTGAACTAGATGAGTACCTAAGCCGAGCTCCTCGATTAGTGTTCCGTGAAGAACCGCACGACACCCCAGCTCGTCCTCTGCCTCCGACCCCAGAGTGGGACACCCCTTCACTATCCCCCCCTGCTAGTCTAGTATCCGGTAGGCACCCCACGCCTCCCCCCAGACCAGCGGCGACAACCGTCTTCGTCGACGCAATCATACCCTCGCCGGAAAAGAGCGGAGGAGCCAGTCTCTACTCCCCCGTGTTCTCCCCGCGGGATTCCGGATACCCGCGCTTCGTCACCCCTGAGCTTTCCATCCCGGATAGAGCGCCTGCCCCGCCATCCCACCTCCTCCACAACCACAATCTCAACAACCACAACCACAGTAACAACAATCTCAACCTCAACGCGTTCACCAGCCTTGATCGGCACCACAGACGGAGGAGTCAAGACAGCGAAAAGGTAAGATGAAGCGGATTGGTCGTTGGTGATGGTGATTTTGGTTTATGGTAATTTTGGTGGTGGTGATTCAGGGTGATGGCGATCGTAATTTTGGTGGTGATGATGGTGATTTTGGTGGTGGTGATTCAGGGTGATGGCGATCGTAATTTTTGTGGTGGTGATTCTGGGTGGTGGTGATAGTGATTTTGGTGGTGATGATGGTGATTTTGGTGGGGTGTTGTGACTTGCAATGGTGATGGTCATGGTGTTTGCCCCCTTTAAATACGTTAACGTATTTTTGTTTATCCTATTTCGAGTATCACAAGATGATTTTCTCCAGTTTAAGAAGGACCTGTGGGAATCAAATGGTTAATCGATGCAGTTTTAACCATCTGATTTCTAGGGTTTATTCCAAAGGTGAATATAATTGTCTAGTATTAATAAGAAACTGGCGCTATCGTATTGGCATAGTATATAGTAAAAATAGCAAAGTTAGTAAAGTAGTGACAGTAATTTTTAACCCTTTTGTTCTTATTGTCTACTTTAGTTTGCTTTTGCATTACGCTTGTTTTTCTTAATTTATGTTTATAATGTATTTGTTTTTTATTAGTTTATTTGCATGTATATTTCCTTTTTATAACGTATGTGGAATTGATTAGTTTATTTGCATGTATATATCCTTTGTATAACGTATGTGGAATTGATTAGTTTATTTGCATGTATATATCCTTTGTATAACGTATGTGGAATTGATTAGTTTATTTGCATGTATATTTCCTTTGTATAACGTATGTGGAATTGATTGGTTTATTTGCATGTATATATCCTTTGTATAACGTATGTGGAATTGATTAGTTTATTTGCATGTATATATCCTTTGTATAACGTATGTGGAATTGATTAGTTTATTTGCATGTATATATCCTTTTTATATAATTAATGTAAGAATATACTTCGAGATCAGGTATGTGGCAATCGTTAATATACAGGTAAGGTATTTTTTGGAATTTGAGATGGTGGTGGTGATTGTTGCTTTAAGCCTTAAACCAGTGTCACACGAGCAAGCTTAGCGACGAATTGTATTGAAGTCATGTTATTGGAGTAAAACATTGTGTTGAGATGTTAATTGTTCGATGATGCCCACTAATTCACGAGTGATTATTTATGTTTTCGGTTAACCCATAATGTTGTAATAGCAAGTATAAAATGAACGAAGAAAATACAAATATCTCCAAAATATTCTAGTACTTATTACAATGTAAAACTTGCAAAATAAACAAACCAAAACAGGAACGACACAATATAAAGACAAAACAACCAATGAAAATCACTTTGTGAAATTAACGATTTAGCAAAATAAAATGTTGAAGTAAAAGAACACAATACACATACAACACAAAACTCCAATACTAATGTTGAAGTAAAAGAACACAATACACATACAACACAAAACTCCAATACTAATGTTGAAGTAAAAGAACACAATACACATACAACACAAAACTCCAATACTAATTTATCGTTAATATTGTTTGTGGGTCTTGTTTTCATCTTGTTTCCCTTGCTTCATTATCGTTAATATTGCTTGTGGGTCTTGTTTTCATCTTGTTTCCCTTGCTTCATTAAATTGGTGAAATAACTAAAATGGGATCTGTTGCATGAACACCTCGCCCTTACTAAAATATGGATCATTGATTTTATAAAGTTTATCTTCTTGTTTGATTTGTAAGCATTTATTGAGTTTAGGATCAAATTGAACAAGATATTAGTACTCGGTAACAATTGATACATTTTATTGTGAAATCTTTATACTAGCAAGTTGTCAGCGTCTTTGTGTGTGTGTGTGTGTGTGTGTGTGTGTGTGTGTGTGTGTGTGTGTGTGTGTGTGTGTGTGTGTGTGTGTGTGTGTCGGTGTGTGTCGGTGTGTGTGTGTGTCGGTGTGTGTGTGTGTGGGTGTTGTGTGTGTGTGTGTGTGTGTGTGTGTGTGTGTGTGTGTGTGTGTGTGTGTGTGTGTGTGTTAATAACCTGGTATAAATAATCTATGTTTGTATTTAATATCATTTTTTTTTACTTCTATCGTCCTTGGGATATATGAGAGAGTTTTATTTGGCCCGATGGCTATTAAATCAAGTATTAAATTACTAACTTACCCTTGCGGGTATTAGAAGTAGTTGCTATTACTAGACGATCTTATTCAGCTTTGGAAGGCCGTTTAGCAATCAGAAGGGTTAAATCTATTTCAATTAACCGTCTGCCTCCCACAATGCCTACCTGGTGTGAATAATATCGTCTACTACGAGCAAGTATCTTTAAAAAGGGTTAAGGGAAGATTGGTCGTTTTTCTGGTCACCCTTCTTCCTCAGGTTTAGTCCCATTAGTTTTCAGATTTTATGACGTTCGGCAAATTAGTTTGGCGATTTTAAAACCCTTCACCACATTTCTTTGTCAATATTATTACTTTTCGTGTCATTTAGGTGTCGATTTCTTCCTGGCGAGCGATAGCGAGCCTGTATGAGGAACTGGCCTTCGGCAGGAACATTTTTCTATCCAAAAATGTACAAATTTATCTTGAAGGGGGGACTTGGGATTTTTTTTTTTTTTTTTAAGCTTGATGGAGGTCTAAGGAGGAAACTAAATGACTAATGAAAGAATGAAGCCAGAATTATTATGTTACCTCCACCAACCGACTTTACTCCTAAACTCAATTAATGAAATCAACAAATACATGTGGCAGTCCAGGGATTCGAAGCTAGGATGCTCACACCGAAATTCAGTGCATTTATCAAAAAGAAATCAAAGCGACTCCGTGTCTTGAAAGGGTTAAGGTTGGTAATACTCTATGTTAAGGGACCTTTAGCCAGTTTTTTTTTTTAGCTAGCGAAAAATTGACTCGCCCCATTCTCTAACTAACTTAACAAGAACCACCCCCAAGATCCCCTTCAAAATAAATTTGTAAATTTTTCGGTAGAAAAATGTGCTGGCCGAAGACCAGATCCTCTTAAATTACAGGCTCGCTATCGCTCGACAGGATAAAAATCGACACCTAAATGGGACGAAAGTCTTGATATTGACAAAGAAATGGGACCAAAGCTCTTAAAATCGACAAACTGATAGGGCGAACATCTTAAAATCTCAAAACTAATTAGGCTAAACATGAGGGAAAAGGGGGTCCGGAAAAACGACATACCTCCCCTTAACTGTAAGAACAAGTAAGAGATAATTATATAATACCCTAAAACTGTAAATAGATACAATTAAATACAAATCTCCCCTTAACCTCTGTAGTGTGTGCATCATCCTAAATGGGAGCGGCCATCTGCGGGATCTTCAATGATATAGTTATCTTTCGTTCATTATACATTAGTGTCCCATAAAATAACGGTTTTCTCTAAGGTTTGGGTGCTCTAATGTTGGGAAGGGTAACTTTAGTGTATAGAAAACGAAGCTAAACAAATGTTTGTCTTGTCACGGGCCTAAGATGATGAACAGCCAACTATCAAGGTTAAAGGAACCAAGAAAAAACCTGTGATTAAGCTTAAAGGAAGGAAAGATGATGAACCCAAGAGAATAAAATTCAATCACCTGCAACACGCAATCTGACTACGTATATCACTTCCAAAAGATATATTTATCAAAAGTATCAACAAACTTAGAAAAGGATTATCCTTGTTTATCTACATAATATTTACAATTCAGTTCGTTGCGGGGTGTCTAACGAGTCCATTATTTGGCAGTCTTTGTTAATGTATATGCAGAGAGAAAATTATGGTCTATAGGTATACTTCAAATTATGTCTTTGGAAGGGATAAAATGGCCAAAACAATGCTTTTTCTTGTTAATGCTGATCTCCTCTTCTTGCCATCTTTCAAATACTATAGTCTGATATTTAATGGGTTTATTTCTTACAATATACATTTTTAAGAGTATAATTTTATGGGCACTTTAATTACCCTTTACATACTTTCTTTCCATCCATTACTTTCAACAGTGGAATCGTCTGTCGTCAACCTATGACTGTTGCCATTATAACACAGGTGTATTCAGTTTAACCCGTTCTGTACCGGCGACGGCCATTTCACTTTATTCAGGCTACTATTAGACGATTTTATTCAGTTTCATAAGGGCCTCCAGCAATTTACAGCTTTCGAACTATATGACTTAACCCTTTTTACTACCACAGATCCTTCTTAAACTGCAAAACATCCTCTAAATATAGCTAGAATATAATGAAATAAACGTCGCCGGTACAGAACAGGGTTAATTTAATGATTCCAGTAAATTCAACTAATATTATCGACAATTTAATTACATAGGGGGCTACTTTAATTACATAGGGGGTTACTTTAATTACATAGGGGGTTACTTTAATTACATAGGGGGTTACTTTAATTACATAGGGGGTTACTTTAATTATTCCAGTGAAATCAACTAATATTATCCACACTAAAATGACGTTGACTTCACCGTATTAAAGGGAGGGAGTGCATTTGTCAGTTTTTTTTTACTAAGGGGGGGGGGGGTCACCAGCATTTTGTTTTCCTTTGCTCTCTTTCTCTTGCTTGCATCCATTCGGCCCCATTCAGCTAACTGTCTTAAGACGTTTATCCCCATCCAGCTGTCGATTTCTTCCTATCTTTTTCTATCGAAAAATTTACAAATTTAGCTTGCTGTCAAAACAAATCTATATATTAGCTGGCTCGCTAACGCTCGCCATGAAAATATTGACACCTGGATGGGGGTAAAAGAGTAAAAAGGTGAGGTGGGCCCCCTTAAAGTAAATTGTAAGTGGACCATGACTTTTTAATTTGCCTGTACTTAGCCTCCCTCCCTCCTCCTCCTTCTCGGCTGATTACCTTATTCTCGTGAAAGAGAGAAGTTAAGGAGAGGACCCAATCACAGCAGTGGGGTCTCTCTCTCTCTCTCTCTCTCTCTCTCTCTCTCTCTCTCTCTTTCTCTCTCTCTCTCTCCTCTCCTCTCCTCTCTCTCTCTCTCTCTCTCTCTCTCTCTCTCTCTCTCTCTCTCTCTCTCTCTCTCTCTCTCTCTGTGAGTTCTAAAACCGCAACTTGAAAGGTTTTCTATGCAAACGCTCGTAGCATACGCAATAAACTTTCAGATTTAGAGGAACTAGTGTTTACAGAAAATTATGATGTGATTGGCATAACAGAATCTTGGCTCAATACAGAAGATAGAGACTTTTTAGCAGAGTATTCACTTCCCGGTTATGTAAGGTTTGAGAACAACCGAATAAATAAAAATGGAGGTGGCGTTTTACTTTTTATCAAAGAAAGTCTTAACCCGACCCTCTTGTCAAAACCTCAAATTGTTAACGTCGACACATCTTTTGTGTTAATAAAGAATAATAAAGGTACAAAATGAATACTTGCATTAATATACAGACCTCCAGCTCAATCATTGCAAACTGACCGAGAAATTTACGAACAAATTGCAGATGTAAGTAACTTACAAGATACCGTAATTGTTGGCGACTTTAATTTACCAGTGACCAAGTGGGGCGATACTCTTACTTCACACTCCGGACATGACTTGTATGCGAACTTGCAAGAGAGTTCACTCTATCAATTTGTTCGATCGCCGACCCGTGGTAATAACGTTCTTGACCTTGTACTTGCAACAAAAGAAGAATTAATAGAGAATTTGAATGTTGGTGATGAATTCAGTAACAGCGACCATCGTACAATAAGTTTCACTTTAAAGTTTACTAGTAACGAACCAAATAGCAGCATCGAAAAAGTCCCTAATTTCAAGAAAGCAAACTTTCATAAACTTAGAGCTATGTTTAAAGAAACTGACTGGAGCTTTTTAATTAACAATAAAGACATAAATACATCTTGGGAATTATTCGAAACCACTTACCTAAAAGCAGTGCAAGACTGTATACCATTGAAAATACGGCGTACAGGCCATAATAATAAGCCCAAATGGTGGAATAAAGATATTTCAAACTGTCTGCTTGCTAAAAAGTTTGCTAATGATAGATTAAAATCCTCACAAAATGAAGAACGGGTGAAATTTGTAGAGCTACGACGCAAAGCCAAAAAGTTAATTAAGCAAAGAAAAGACCCTGGAGTTACATGTTGCGAATCAAAGTAAAACAAACCCGAAAGAATTATATAGTTATATCAGAAAGAAAAAAGTAGTTAGTTCAACTGTTGGACCGTTAGTCGATGAAAATGGAGAATACACCAAAGACGAAGTACAAATGAGTAATGCCCTCAATACCGTACCTTCTTTGCATCAGTTTTTACAACAGAAGACCTCAGTGATATCCCTACACCATCGCCGATTCAGATAGATAATTCAGATGTTCTAAGCAATATCACCGTTACAGAGAGAGAAGTATTGAATTGTTTAGATAAACTCAAGGTAAATAAAACGCCTGGACCTGATACAATCTCACCTAGAGTTCTAAAGGAAGCTAAGGATGAGCTCTCCAAACCACTGACATTGCTATTCAATAAATCCTTGCAGTCTGGAACTATGCCTAATCAGTGGAAGCTAGCCAACGTAACACCGATATTAAAAAAAGGCAGCAAATCGCTACCCAGTAACTATCGTCCAATTAGCTTAACCTCAGGTGTATGTAAAATGCTAGAAACACTCATAAGAGACAGACTCGTAAATCACTTAGAGGAAAATAACATACTTAAAGATACTCAACACGGCTTTCGTAAAAAAACGTTCCTGTTTAACAAACCTCTTAGACTTCTTCCACGATATCCTCAACCTCTACGATGAGAGTAAAGCTGTAGGTATTATAAACCTTGATTTTCAAAAGGCCTTTGACAAAGTTCCCCACAAACATTTACTGCTAAAACTAAAAGCGCATGGAATACAAGATGGTGTGTTGAAATGGATAGACAATTGGCTCAGCGACAGAAAGCAAAGAGTAGTCATAAACGGTAAGGCATCTAAATGGACCAATGTAAGTAGCGGGGTACCCCAGGAATCGGTACTAGGACCAATTATCTTTCTAATTTACATCAACGACATAGATGAGGGTCTCACCTGTACAATCTCAAAATTTGCTGACGATACAAAAATTGCAAATAGCGTACTCTCAAAAGAACAAGTTGACGATATGCAACACAATCTAGATAAGTTGTTATGTTGGGCCCAAATTTGGCAAATGAGTTTTAATGCGGATAAATGTAAAGTACTACATATCGGATACCAAAATGAGAAAGCAAACTATTCGATGTATGGCACTCAGCTTAAGAATGTAAACAGAGAAACCGATCTGGGAGTAACAATATCGAATAACCTAAACCCGAATCAACAATGTTCAGAAGTTGTTAAGAAGGCAAACAAAATAATTGGCTTTATAGGCAGGTTATTTGAACATAAATCCAAAGACGTTATCCTAACCCTTTACAATTCCTTAGTCCGCCCTCTTCTGGAATACTGCGTTCAATCCTTATGCCCTTATTACCAAAAAGATATAGACAAGCTAGAACGAGTTCAACGTAGAGTTACCAAAATGTTACCTACTGTAGCCTAAAGAACAAACCATACGAGGAGCGTCTTAGAGAATTAAATCTATTTCCTTTAACCCAGCGCAGATTAAGAGGCGACTTAATTTAAGTGTTCATAATCATCAAAGGCATCGACAATATGAACTGTAGTAAGTACTTCACTATCGACCAATCTAGTTACACGCAGGAAAATTATTAGTAAATCTTTTAACTCACACGAATCTAAGAATGTCTTCTTCAATCGAGTTGTCAACTTGTGGAATGGGCTTCCCCGAGACGTTATAGACTGCAGCACCGTTGATTTATTTAAACTCCGCCTAGACAAATATTTCGCATCAAACCCGCGACTCACTGCGTTTGTAAATGAATAACTTTATGTTATCCCCCCCCTCAGTTACTAACCCATCTGTCCCCTACTAACTTCATAATCCTGCCACGGACATTAGTTCCAGGGCAGTAGTTCCCTTTCCAATGTTCCCTTACCCACTCTAAACCACTGTTTGGACACTTGATCCTCAGTGTTTTGGAGGACAAGCAGCCTAGAAGGGTCACTAAACCTGTTGTTGCTTGATTTCCTTTGTACTCCTTTGTACTCTCTCTCTCTCTCTCTTTCGTAAGAAACGGCTTTCGTAAAAAACGTTCCTGTTTAACAAACCTCTTAGACTTCTTCCACGATATCCTCAACCTCTACGATGAGAGTAAAGCTGTAGATATTATATACCTTGATTTTCAAAAGGCCTTTGACAAAGTTCCCCACAAACGTTTACTGCTAAAACTAAAAGCGCATGGAATACAAGACGGTGTGTTGAAATGGATAGAAAATTGGCTCAGCAACAGAAAGCAAAGGGTAGTCATAAACGGTAAGGCATCTAAATGGACCAATGTAAGTAGCGGGGTACCCCAGGGATCGGTACTAGGACCAATTCTCTTTCTAATTTACATCAACGACATAGATGAGGGTCTCACCTGCACAATCTCAAAATTTGCTGACGATACAAAAATTGCAAATAGCGTACTCTCAAAAGAACAAGTTGACGATATGCAACACAATCTAGATAAATTGTCATGTTGGGCCCAAATTTGGCAAATGAGTTTCAATGCGGATAAATGTAAAGTACTACATGTCGGATACCTAAATGACAAAGCAAACTATTCGATGAATGGCACTCCGCTTAAGAATGTAAACAGAGAAACTGATCTGGGAGTAACAATATCGAGTAACCTAAAACCGAGTCAACAATGTTCAGAAGTTGTTAAGAAGGCAAACAAAATAATTGGCTTTATAGGCAGGTCATTTGAGCATAAATCCAAAGAAGTTATCCTAACCCTTTAACAATTCCTTAGTCCGCCCTCTTCTGGAATACTGCGTTCAATCCTGGTGCCCTTATTACCAAAAAGATATAAACAAGCTAGAACGAGTTCAACGTAGAGTTACCAAAATGATACCTAGCCTAAAGAACAAACCATACGAAGAGCGTCTTAGAGAATTAAATCTATTTCCTTTAACCCAGCGCAGATTAAGAGGCGACTTAATTCAAGTGTTCAAAATCATCAAAGGCATCGACAATATGAACTGTAGTAAGTACTTCACTATCGACCAATCTAATTACACGCGGGGAAACGGTTGCAAAATTATTGGTAAATCTTTTAACTCGCACGAATCTAAGAATTTCTTCTTCAATCGAGTTGTCAACTTGTGGAATGGGCTTCCCCGAGACGTTATAGACTGCAGCACCGTTGATTCATTTAAATTCCGCCTAGACAAATATCTCGCATCAAACCCGCGACTGACTGCGTTTGTAAATGAATAACTTTATCCTCCCCTCAGTTACTAACCCATCTGTCCCCTACTAACTTCCTAGTCCTGCCACGTTAGTGGCAGGGCAGTAGTTCCCTTTCCAATGTTCCCTTACCCACTCTAAACCACTGTTTGGACACTTGATCCTCAGTGTTTTGGAGGACAAGCAACCTAGAAGGGTCACTAGATCTGTTGTTGCTTGATTTCCTTTGTACTCCTTTGGACTCCTTTGTACTCTCTCTCTCTCTCTCTCTCTCTCTCTCTCTCTCTCTCTCTCTCTCTCTCTCTCTCTCTCTCTCTCTCTCTCTCTCTAACTAGTTGGGAAAGACACTTCTGATGGGACAATTTACAGGGAAAATTGGCTAGACTGAGGCCTGTGTGTGTGTGTGACTGTGTGTGTATCATGTATGTGTGTGTGAAGGGAGAGTGAGAAGGGGGGGGGAGGGGGGTACGTGAAGGTATAGAAAATGGTGTACAGATAGAAGAGAGATAAATAGAGATATTGCATCATAAGAGAGAGAGAGAGAGAGAGAGAGAGAGAGGACAATAAGACTAATAGATACGTACTGAAGTTAGAGATAGAATATAATATGAAATAAATACTTATAAACTGGCAGCATAATTATATACAGTATAATAGGCCTTTAAAGGGGGAAGGGTGTAGTTTTTGGTCGATTTATTAATTTATATAATATATTCTTAGTTTCCTCCCCAGACCTCCATCAAGCTTAAAAAAACATTCCTAAGATCCCCTTTCTAGATATAATTGTACATTTTTCGTTAGCAAAATGTTCTGGCCAAAGTCCGATCCCTCCTTAATTATAGGCTCGCTATTGCTCGTCAGGAAAAATCGACACCTAAATGACACGAAAAGTCTTAATATTGATAAAGAAATGGGGCGAAAGGTCATAAACTCGCCAAACTAATGGGCCAAACGTCTTAATATCTGAAAACTAATCTGGCAAAGCATGAGGGAGAAGGGGGACCAGAAAAAATTAACCATCTCCCCTTTTAATCATTCTGTTATAAATACCAAACGTTCGCTTCGCAAATTTAGCGCGAACATCAAACGTTTTCGCCAATGTTTGATGTATTATGTGTTTACGGGGGGGGGGGGGTCACCGTCTTTTTTAATCTTTCTCTCCGTTTCTCTCTTTCCCTGGCTTGTATTCATTCGGCCCCATTCAGCCAACTGTTTTAAGACGTTTATCCCCATCCAGGTGTCGATTTCTTCTTGGCGAGCGACAGCGAGCCAGCATTTTATGGAGAAATCCGGCTTCGCTGGAGACATTTTTCTATCGAAAAATGTACAAATTTAGCTTGCTGTCAAAAGCAAAAATATATATATGATGGCTCGCTACCTCTCGCCAGGAAAATATTAACACCTATATGGGGGTAAACGTCTTAAAACGGTAGGCTGAATGGGGCCGAATGGATACATGCCAAAGAGAGAGGGAGAGAAAGATAAACAAAAAAAGCTAGGTGGGCCCCCTTAAGCTTAGAGGTAAAGTAGAATCCTCCCCATTTTATGTCATAGCTGTTATATATTGCTTTATCTTATTGCTAACCCAGAACCTAACCTATTGATAATCAGAGTTATTATACCTTACTTGATCTTGTAGCCAACCCAGAATCCATCCTCTCATTAATTAAAACTATTATACCTTACCTGATCTTATAGCTAACCCAGAACCCTACCTATTATACCTTACCTGATCTTATAGCTAACCCAGAACCCTACCTATTATATGTCAAAGCGATTGTAACTTCCCTGATCTTATAGCTAACCCAGAACCCTACCTATTATATGTCAAAGCGATTGTAACTTCCCTGATCTTATAGCTAACCCAGAACCCTACCTATTATATGTCAAAGCGATTGTAACTTACCTGATCTTATAGCTAACCCAATATTATCATTAGTAATAATAATAATAATAATAATAATAATAATAATAATATATCTTTTATTATACGTGTTTTTTTACCTAACTCAAAACCAAAACCAATATAATGATGATATTCAGACGCTGAGTAGGCCTACGTAAATCCGTCACAAACATCAAACGTTTTGCCAACGTTTGATGCATATTATTAGTATTCCACCTGGCAAGAGAGCAAGCAGATTACAGATTATAATTATTTTGATTTTGTTGACCTGATATGGCTAATAGGAAGTGTACAATTTAGTGGTATTATTATTATTATTATGATGACGATTATTATTGCTGTTATTTTTATTATTACTGATGACACGTACATTAAGGCGATTAATTTGTGGTCACTCCCTCGGGAATCAAAGCATTTGGCAATAGATATATTACAGTATATATATATATATATTTTTTTTTTTTTTTTTTTTTTTCAATATTCCAATTTTTTTTTTTTTCAATATTCCAATATTTTTTTTTTTTTCAATATTCCAACTACTCCCTCTCGGGCATAGGCCGAGAGCCTGCACACTCTACCGCTGAATACGGTGAGGCCCGTGAGGTCTTGTTCCAGTCTAGGGAGTGAGACATGCGAAGCACCCATTCACGGCTGGAAGCAACTCCATATCTGAAGCCGCTTCGCCCCTGCGCTTCACAGTCTCATCGCCAGACTCGGACCCTCACTCTCAGAACGCCACCTATTGAGCAATTAACTCACTAGGCATTGCCCCCCTGTAGCATATTTTGAATATGGGAATATTCATACAATGCTATTTAATCAGGGAACAATGAGGGTATTTTGTTTGGCATTTCGGTGGGCTGTGGTAATGCACTGAAACTAGGTACAGCACAAATTCCATCCCAATAATATCTTCCCATTGACATATTGGGATTCGAACCCGGGTCCATTGGATTACCAGTCCAGTGGCAAGACCACTCTGCCACACCTCCCCTTAAATATACCTATATACATTATATATGAGTGAAGGCGGTGCTAGATGGAGGAGGGGCGCCGACTGACCGGGAACAGAGGTGCATGGGGGCGTTTTGTTCGTGGCCACCCCTTCGGGGATCACGGCGTCCGGCAATATATATATATATATATATATATATATATGTATACTGTATATGCGGTATATATGGTTGAGCCCATCGTAAGTTTGACCCGGGAGAACTTTGAAGGACAAAACTTGAACAGAACCAGTAATTGCCTACCGTCTCTCTCTCTCTCTCTCTCTCTCTCTCTCTCTCTCTCTCTCTCTCTCTCTCTCTCTTTCTCTCTCTCTCTTTCTTTCTCTCTCTCTCTTTCTCTCTTTCTCTTCCTCTCTCTCTCTCTCTCTCTCTCTCTCTCTCTCTCTCTCTCTCTCTCTCTCTCTCTCTCTCTCTCTCTCTCTCTCTCGGTGTGTCAGTAAATCAATATAAGTTTCCCACTATCTCTATCTGTCTCTAACTCTATCTGTCTATCTCTATTATATTTGTTTATCTCATTACCAGTTGCCTGTTGCACCTTGTCAATGTGTTAAGGGGAGGTATTTACTTTGTCCCCTAGACCTCCATCAAGCTTAAATTTATACCCCGTTGAGTCCCTTTCAAGATAAATTTGTACATTTTTCGGTAGAAAAATGTCCCGGTTCCTCTTAAATTACAGGCTCGCTATCACTCGCCAGGATAAAATCGACACCTGAATGGCACGAAAGGTCTTAATATGGGGTGAAAGTTCTTAAAATCGCTAAACTAATGGGGCGAACGTTTTATAATATCAAAAGCAATGGGGCTGAACATGAGGGAGAAGGGGGTCAAGAAAAACATCCCTTAAGTGGAAATCTCTCCTTAAGGGGGGTAGGTAGGTAGGGGTTATGTTGTGGTCTATTTATTGTTTATACTGTATAACATTATAGTTTATACTGTATAACATTATAGTTTATACTGTATAACATTATAGTTTATACTGTATAACATTATAGTTTATACTGTATAACATTATAGTTTATACTGTATAACATTATAGTTTATACTGTATAACGTTATAGTTTATACTGTATAACATTATAGTTTATACTGTATAACATTATAGTTTATACTGTATAACATTATAGTTTATACTGTATAACATTATAGTTTATACTGTATAACATTATAGTTTCTACTGTATAACATTATAGTTTATACTGTATACATTATAGTTTATACTGTATAACATTATAGTTTATACTGTATAACATTATAGTTTATACTGTATAACATTATAGTTTATACTGTATAACATTATAGTTTATACTGTATAACATTATTTATGTATTAGTTTCCTCCCTAGACCTCCATCAAGCTTAACAAAACACAAAAATACCCAAGAACCCCCCCCCCCCTCCCCCCTTCGAGATTAATTTGTAAAGTTTTCGTTAGACAAATGTGCCAGCGGAAAGCCGTTTCCTCTTGAGATTACAGGCTCGCTATCGCTCGCCAGGAAAAAAAATCGACACCTATATTGCATGAAAGGTCTTAATATTGACAGATAATTGGGGTGAAAGTTTTTATAATCGCCAAACTAATGGAACGAACGTCTTACCATGTCAAAACTAATGGGGCTAAGCATGAGGGAGAAGGGAGTCCAGAAAAACAAAAATGTCAAAAACGGCTCTACTAACAGGTCCTTTCGTTGATGAATGATTTCGCTGGCTATACTGTAAATATATCTATCTCTCTCTCTATATATACATCTCTTATCATTATGTGTATCTATCTACTGTATATATATATGTGTCTCATCCTCACATATCAACTCTCTTGTCTCAGTCTTTTTCATTTTTACAAACCCTCATCTTCTTCATTGCAATCATTCCGTTCCCCCAACCACATCTTTTTTCAACACTTTGTCTTCACCTTTTCCACCTTGTCAACATCAATTCGTCTCTTTTCAACTATTCACAACCCAATTCTCTCGTCTTTCACATTCCAATTTCACCCCTACCTCGCTCTCCCTTCAACGTCTCTCTCCTCTCTCGCACCCCCGAACCCTCTCTCTCTCTCTCAACCGCCTCGCTCCCCCTCTCCCCTCCCTCTCTCTCTTCCTCTCTCCCACCACACCTCCTCTCTCATCCCCTCATCTCCTCTCCTCACTCTCCGCTCTCCATCCCTCTCCTCCCCTCCCTCTCCTCTCTCTCCTCATCCCCGTCCCTCTCTCTCCTCGTCTCGTGCCTCTCTCCTCTCTCCTCCGTCCCTCTTCACCACCATCCCTCCGTCTCCTCCCCATCACTCTCTCTCTCCTCGTCCCACAACCTCTCTCTCCTCCTCTCTCTCTCTCTCCACCCCTCCTCCTCCTCCTCTCCTCTCTCTCCCCCTCGGCTTCCTCCTTCTCTCCTCCTCTCCTCTCGTTCACGCCCTCTCCTCTCCCTCTTCTCCTCCTCTCTCTCCTCGTCCCTCCTCTCTCCTGCATCTCTCTCCCACACTCCTCTCTCTCCTCGCATCCTTCCTCATCTCTCTCCCCGGTCTCCTCTCCTCTCCCTCCTCCCTCTCTCGCTCTCCCCTCTCTCCCTCCTCCCTCTCATCACCAGCCCTCCCTCTCCCTCTCACAACCTCTCCTCCTCTCCGATCCCGCTCTCGTTCTCCCCTCCTATTCCTCTCACTCCTCTCCTCTCCTCCCTCTCTCGAACCTCTCTCCCTCTACACTCTCTCTCTCTCTCCTCTCGCTACTCCCGCTCCCGCCCCCTTCTCTCTCACTCTCTCCGCTACCTCTCCCCCATACAGTCTCTCACTCATCCGCCATTCTCCTCTCTCTCCTCTTCTCTCCTTTCGGTGTGTCAGTATATCTTGCTCACTATCTTTATCTATGTCTATCTATCTCACTTCTATTATCTATATTTGTCTCTAATTTCCAGCTGTCTCACTAATCTATATTTTCACTCATTTCCAACTCTCACTATCTCTAATCTATATTTTCTGTAATTTCCAGCTCCATCACTATTTCACTATCTCTAATATATATATATATATATATACCTGTATATATATGTGTGTGTTCTCTCATTTTCACTTGTCTCTCCCACCATGTCAATGTCTTAATCACGAAAGAGAGAGAGAGAGAGAGAAAGAAAGTGTGTGTGTGTGTGTGTGTGAGAGAGTGAGTGAGGTGCGCGGTTCTACTATCAGGTCCATTCGCTACCAGAGTATTTCGCTCGCTTTACCTATACATCTCGTTATTAGTATGTCTACCTAGCTATTTATGGGTGTTTATCTCTCAATCTCTTATATCTCTTTCACACACACCCCCCCCACCCCACCCCACCCCCATCTCTCTCACGCTTACACACTCTCTCTCTCTATATATATATCTATCGATCTATCTATGTATCTATCTTTCGGTGTCAGTAAATCAGTATATCTTTCTCATTATCTCTATCTCTCTAACGCTATCTCGCTATCTCTATTATCTTTATTTGCTCTCATTTCCAGCTGTCTAACACTCTCACTATCTCTATTTTCTCTCATTTCCAGTTATATCACTATCTCTATTATCTTTATTTACGCTCATCTCCAGCTCTATCACTATTTCACTATCTCTATTATCTTTATTTACGCTCATCTCCAGCTCTATCACTATTTCACTATCTCTATTATCTTTATTTTCTCTCATTTCCAACTGTCTCTCCCACCTTGTCAATGTCTTAACCACGAGAGAGAGAGAGAGAGAGAGAGAGAGAGAGAGAGAGTGAGGTGCGCGGCTCTACTATCAGGTCCTCTTGCTACCAGATTATTTCGCCCACGTGTTCTGATTGGCATTTTAACCCCTTCTGTTTAACTCTATTCTGGCTACTATTAGAGGATTGTATTCGGTCTAAAAAGGGTCTTCTTGCTGAACTATCTCACTTAACCTTTTTTGCTACCACTGATCCTTCTTAAACTGCACAAAATCATCTAAATATATCTAGAACAATATAACAAGACGTCGCCGGTACAATCGGCCTAATAAGTGATGTCTCGGCACCAATTATGTGTTGATCAATAATTGGTATCAGAAATATTTACACATTTATTCTATTTGAGTGAGATATACAAACATGTTCCTACACTTATCCACCCCATTCAACATCAGACAGACATTAATACAGCACAGAGCGAACCTAATGTAATGCCAGCTGAGACATAACTTATTAGCGCCACCGTACACTCGGTCAAAGAAGTATCTGCACCCCTACGCTGATCATATGGTGTGTACAGCTCGATAGGGTTGGCACCTCTGCCTGCAACTATATCCATGTGTCAGAGAGGATTGTCTCTGACACATGGATATAGTTGCAGGCAGAGGTGCCAACCCTACCGAGCTTTACACACCAGATGATCAGCGTAGGGGTGCAGATACTTCTTTGACCGAGTGTACATAAGGGGTTAAGGGGGATTGGTTGTTTTTTTCTGGACCATATTCTCCCTCATATTTTGCCCCATTAGTTCTCCGATTTTAAGACGTTTGCCCCATTAGTTTTGCGATTTTAAGATCTGTTGCCCCAGTTTTTGCCAATATTAAAACCTTTTATGCAATTTAGGGGTCGATTTTTGTTATTGGCGAGTGATAGCTAGCCTGTAATTAATGAGGAACCCGGCCGGAAAGTGTTCTATCGAAAAGTATGCACATTTATCTTGAAGGGAGGTCTTGGGGATTTGTTTAAGGTTGGTGGAGGTTTAAGGAGGAAATAAAAAATAAAAAATAAAAAAAGCTAAATAATCAAGCAGATAAATACGCTCATCCCACCTTAACCCTTTTAGGATTATGCCACGTTTTGACCGTATGTTCTGGCTGTCATTAGACGATTTTATACAGCTTAGGAAGGATTTGTTTGAATTAGAAGGGTAAAGGCTATCTCAATTCACCCGCTGACTTCTATATACCCTTCCTAATCTGAATAAAATCGTCTAAATATAGCCAGGAAACAGAAATGCGTAATTGTACCTTGAAAAGGTTAAGGGGGGGATGGTTCACTTTTTGGCCGATTTTTGCATGTATTCATTATTTTTCTAGTTTCCTCCCTAGACCTCCATGAAAAAAACATCCATTAGATCCCCCTTCTAGATTAATTTGTACATTTTTCGGTAGAAAAATGTTTTTCCAACATTACAGGCTCACTATCATTACAGGCTGACTATCATTACAGGCTGACTATCATTACAGGCTGACTATCATTCGCCAGGGAAAAAATCGACACCTAAATAGCACAAAAGGTCTAAATATTGACGAAGAAATGGGGCGAAAGGTCTTAAAATCGACTAACTAATGGGGCAAACATCTTAACTTCTGAAAACTAATGGGGCTAAACATGAGGGAGAAAGTGGTCCAGAAAACCGGCCCATGTCCCCTTAAGCCGTTTAGTCATTTAATTCTGGCTAGTGTTAACCCCTTCAGTACCGGCGACGTCTTTTCAACTTTGCTCTGGCTACTCTTGGACGATATTGTTCAGTTTAAAAAGGGCCTCCAGGAATGTACAGGCCTCGAACTATCTCACTTAAGGGGGTTGACCTGCTTTTTTTCTCCTTTTCTCTCTTTCTCTGGCTTGTATCCATTCGGCCCCATTCAACCTACTGTTTTAAGACGTTCATCCCCATCCAGGTGTCGATTTTTTTCCTGGCGAGCGGTAGCGAGCCAATATACTGTATATATATATATATATATATATATTTTTTTTTTTTTTTTTTTTTTTTTTTTGACAGCAGGCTAATTTTGTACATTTTTCGATAGAAAAATGTCTCCGGCGAAGCCGGATTTCTCCATATAATGCTGGCTCGCTATCGCTCGCCAGGAAAAACTCGACACCTGGATGGGGATAAATGTCTTAAAACAGTAGGCTGAATGGGGCCAAATGGATACAAGCCAGAGCAAGAGAGAAAAGAAGATAAGAAAAGCAGGTCACCCCCCTTAACCCTTTTTACTACCATAGATCCTTCTTAAGCATCACAAAATCGTCTACATATACAGTAGCTGGAATGCAAGACAAAATGGCGTCGCCGGTACAGCAGGAGGTTACTCCTTGTGTATATAAAAGGCATTGGGTATATTGATAGACTATTTTTTTTTGTTTTTTGTTTTTTTAAAGCTGGTGAGAAAGTGACAAATCAGAAAATTATATTCAGTTTAGGAAGTACCTCTAGCAATTAAAAGGCTACAATCTGTTTGAATGGGTGCATAGGTACTAGTGCTTAATACTGTCAATTCTCTCTCTCTCTCTCTCTCTCTCTCTCTCTCTCTCTCTCTCTCTCTCTCTCTCTCTCTCTCTCTCTCTCTCTCTCTCTCTCTCTCTCTCACACCGGTGAACGTACTTAGAAGCGGATAGACCCGTTGCCTTAGATCCCATCCAATGACGTCACACTTTGCAATCGATATTTGAATTTTCCCCTCAACGAAAACAGCCACGCGCGATCATACCCAACCCCATGGATCCATACACAACCCAGTGATCCTTGGAGCCTAAGATCTTGAAGAATCAGTTTGGATTTGTCGAGATCTAGACGATTTAGTTGAGGATCTTGCGTGGGCGAGGGGGTCAGGGCGGCTGGCAACGTTTGGCATCTGCTGTGGTTACCATGGTAACGGAGCCATCGCTGGGGAGAGTTCTGGGTTTCTTTTGTCAGTAGCAGCCATTTTCGTTTCCTTAATTTGTTGACCCTATTGTACAGGTGGGGTGAAGGTTGGTCTTAATGGTCACCCTTCTCCCTCATGTTTAGCGCCATTAGTTTTCAGATTATAAGACGTTCGGCCCATTAGTTTGACCTTTCACTTTCTATGTCAATATTAAGACCTATCGTGCCATTTAGGTGTCGACTCTTTCCTGGCGAGCGATAGCGAGCCTGTAATTTATGGGGAATCGGCCTTCGGCCGGGACATTTTTCTATCGAAAAATGTACAAATTTATCTAGAATATAATATATTTATCTTGGGGATATATATATTTTTTTTTAAGCTTGATGGAGGTCTAGGAAGGAAACTAAAATAATATATAATAATAATAATAATACATAATAATAATACATAAATAATATATAATAATAATAATAATACATAATAATAATACATAAATAATATATAATAATAATAATACATAATAATAATACATAAATAATATATAATAATAATACATAATAATAATACATAAATAATATATAATAATAATAATAATAATACATAATAATAATACATAAATAATATATAATAATAATAATAATACATAATAATAATACATAAATAATATATAATAATAATAATAATAATAATACATAATAATAATACATAAATAATATATAATAATAATAATAATAATACATAATAATAATACATAAATAGAATAATTGAGCAATAAATACCCCCTTCCTCCCTTCATATACAGTAAGTCGCGTCATATCTTTACTGTGTGTGTGTGTGTGTGCTATAATGACGCGCTCTCTCTCTCTCTCTCTCTCTCTTTGTGTGTTTCCGATATATCAGGGAAAGATAACAAGTATTGTAATTTTAAGACGTGATTTTCGCCCTCCAATGAAAGGTAGACAGACATGGCTGAGGGTGTGAAAGGTAGACAGACATGGCTGAGGGTTTGAAAGGTAGACAGACATGGCTGAGGGTTTGAAAGGTAGACAGACATGGCTGAGGGTTTGAAAGGTAGACAGACATGGCTGAGGGTTTGAAAGGTAGACAGACATGGCTGAGGGTGTGAAAGGTAGACAGACATGGCTGAGGGTTTGAAAGGTAGACAGACATGGCTGAGGGTTTGAAAGGTAGACAGACATGGCTGAGGGTTTGAAAGGTAGACAGACATGGCTGAGGGTTTGAAAGGTAGACAGACATGGCTGAAGGTTTGAAAGGTAGGCAGACATGGCTGAGGGTTTGAAAGGTAGACAGACATGGCTGAGGGTTTGAAAGGTAGACAGACATGGCTGAGGGTTTGAAAGGTAGACAGACATGGCTGAGGGTTTGAAAGGTAGACAGACATGGCTGAGGGTTTGAAAGGTAGGCAGACATGGCTGAGGGTTTGAAAGGTAGACAGACATGGCTGAGGGTTTGAAAGGTAGACAGACATGGCTGAGGGTTTGAAAGGTAGACAGACATGGCTGAGGGTTTGAAAGGTAGACAGACATGGCTGAGGGTTTGAAAGGTAGGCAGACATGGCTGAGGGTTTGAAAGGTAGACAGACATGGCTGAGGGTTTGAAAGGTAGGCAGACATGGCTGAGGGTTTGAAAGGTAGGCAGACATGGCTGAGGGTTTGAAAGGTAGGCAGACATGGCTGAGGGTTTGAAAGGTAGACAGACATGGCTGAGGGTTTGAAAGGTAGACAGACATGGCTGAGGGTTTGAAAGGTAGACAGACATGGCTGAGGGTTTGAAAGGTAGACAGACATGGCTGAGGGTTTGAAAGGTAGACAGACATGGCTGAGGGTTTGAAAGGTAGACAGACATGGCTGAGGGTTTGAAAGGTAGACAGACATGGCTGAGGGTTTGAAAGGTAGACAGACATGGCTGAGGGTTTGAAAGGTAGACAGACATGGCTGAGGGTTTGAAAGGTAGACAGACATGGCTGAGGGTTTGAAATTAATACACGTAATTCATTGAACTTCCTTAGGGGAGGTGGGTCGTTTTTCTGGTCCTCCTTCTTCCTCATGTTTAGCCCCATTAGTTTTCAGATTTTAAGATGTTTGTCCCATTAGCTTGTCGATTTCAAGACCTTTCACACCATTTATTTGTCAATATTAAGACCTTTCGTTCTATTTAGGTGTCGATTTTTTTTCCTGGTGAACGATAGTGAGCCTGTCATTTTGGAAGAACCAGCCTTCGGCCGGGAAATTTTTCTACATAAAAATTTACAAATTCATCTACAAGGGGGATCTAATGGACGTTTTATTTAAAGTTTGATGGAGGTCTAGGGAGGAAACTAACAGATAAATTAATATATAAATAAATAGACCCAAAACATATCCACTGACCCCTTAAATTGGAGGATAATCTTGAAAGTTTAAGGGAAGGCAGACCGTTTTTCTGGACCCCATTCTCACTAATGTTTAGCCCCACTAGTTTTGAGATTATAAGACGTTCGGCCCATTAGTTTGGCGATTTTAACTCCTTTCGACCTATTTTCTTGTCAATTTAAAGACTTTTCGTGCCATTTAGGTGTCGGTTACTTCCTGGCGAGCGTTAGCGAGCCTGCAATTTTAAGAGGAATCGGCCTTCGGTCGGGACAGTTTTCTACCGAAAAATGTATAAATTTATCTTGAAGGGGGGGCCTAGGGGGTGGTTTTCTAAGCTTGATGGAGGTCTAGGGAGGAAACTAAAAACATATATGAATAAATGAATTAATAGACCAAACAAACAACCAGTCTCTCCTTAACTCAAGAGATGCCAGACCATGATTGCCGTCAAACGCTCATATGCTATTGAGCAGACTTTGATTTAATTATAGCAAGCCGAATAAATCGTCTTAAGGGGAGACTGGCCGCTTGTTTGGTCTATTAATTCATGTATTCATATATGTTTTTAGTTTCCTCCCTAGACCTCCATCAAGCTTAGTAAAACACCCCCTAGACCCCCCTTGAAGAAAAATGTGTACATTTTTCGGTAGAAAAATGTCCCGGCCGAAGGCCGATTCCTCTTAAAATTGCAGGCTCGCTATCGCTCGCCAGGAAGAAATCGACACATGAATGGCACCAAAGGTCTTAAAATTGACAGCGAAATGGGGCGAAAGGTATTAAAAATAATGCGCATATCCGAAAGCTACCAATTTGACAGTATTAATTTTGGCATAGGCCTATCCGATTGTATTCTTTATTTAATTAAGGGGAGGCAGACCGTTTGTCTGGACCCCCTTCTCCCTAATGTTTAGCCCCACTAGATTTGACATTATAAGACGTTCGGCCCATTAGTTTGGCGATTTTAACACCTTTCGCCCCATTTCGTTGTCAATTTTAAGACCTTTCGTGCCATTTAGGTGTCGATTATTTCCTGGCGAGCGATAGCGAGCCTGCCATTTTAAGAGGAGCCGGCCGAAATTTTCTACCGAAAAATGTACAAATTTATCGTGAAGGTGAGTCTAGGGGGTGTTTTTCTAAGCTTGATGGAGGTCTAGGGAGGAAACTAAAAATATATATGAATAAATGAATTAATAGACCAAACAAACGGCCTGCCTCCCCTTAAGATATGGATGTCTTATAAACAAGCGACATCGGAAGCCTATATTGTGTAATATATGTATGTGGATCATGGGTAATAAAACAACTTGATATGTGGAACAAGGCGGTAAGTTATGCATATATTAAGGGGAGACTGGCTGTTTGTTAGGTCTATTAATTCATGTATTCATATATTTTTTTAGTTTCCTTCTTAGACCTCCATCAACCTTCGAAAAACGCCCCCTAGACCCCCCTTCAAGATAAATGTGTACATTTTTCGGTAGAAAAATGTACCGGCCGAAGGCCGGTTCCTCTTAAAATTGCAGGCTCGCTATCGCTCGCCAGGAAATAATCGACACTTAAATGGCACGAAAGGTCTTAAAATTGATAACAAAGTGGGCCGAACGTCTTATAATCTCAAAACTAGTGGGGCTAAGCATTAGGGAGAAGGGTGTCCAGAAAAACGGTCTGCCTCCCCTTAACTAAAACACTAACCTAAATGAAATACCCTGTTCCAAGTAAGAAGTCTAGGGATGTTGAACATTAACCTCCATAACTCACACAGTAATCAAGCTAACATTTATATCACTTGGGAAGGGTCAGCCAGGGAAGAGGTTCTAGAGGTTAGAAGTAAGGATTTCCGGCCTACCTTTAATGAATGGACTATAGTACAAACGGCGAACAATGGCCAACCGGTACCGGCTTTAAGGGAACCCACCTCGCTTTTTGTTTTCTCTTTCTCTCCCTCTCTCTTTGGCTTGTATCCATTCGTCCCCATTCAGCCTACTGTTTTAAGACGTTTACCCCCATAGAGGTGTCAATATTTTCCTAGCGAGCGGTAACAAGCCAGTATATTTATATTTTGTTTACAGCAAGCTAAATTTGTACATTTTTCGATAGAACAATTTGTCCGGCGAAGCCGGATTTCTCCATACAATGCTGGCTCGCTATCGCCCGCCAGGAATAAATCAACACCTGAATGGGGATAAACGTCTTAAAACAGTTGGCTGAATGGGGCAGAATGGATACAAGCCAGAGAAAAAGAGAAAAAGAGAGAAAGATAAAAAAATAAAAAGTCGGTGACCCCCCTTAAATGTCAACAATATGGTCGGCGCCTGGAACCCAGGTGTCGGGACTCTCCTGACAGATGTGTAGGGCGCTAGCAGCAGCAGCAGCGGTGGTAGCCAAGGCACCTGTAGCACCTGAGAGAGAGAGAGGGCTTTAGTGCCAGTCCAGCAGCTGTGTCACCCGCAGCTGTACTGGTCTCTATACCTCTGTGCCAACAACAACAACAACAACAACAATAACAACAACAGCTGATCTAGTACAGCTCATCTACTCATATTACAGCTGTTGGGAGCGGTTGGAAAATGATATACAGCTGTTGAGATTGATATAATGGTCGATTAAGACATGTTTTAGTTTTTGGAGATGCAATATATCTGACCTATCCATGTTGACCTCCTAGTACAGCTGATTTACACGTATTGCGGCTGTGTGTAGCGGTTGGAAAATGTATACGGCTGTTTTTATTGACGTATTGCTATTGAGATCGATGAAATGTCTCTAATTTGGAGATTAAATATATCTGACCTATTCGTGCTTATCTTGAACAGCTGATTTACACGTATTACAGCTGTTTGTAGCGGTTGGAAATTATATATACAACTGATTGACGTATTCCGGTTGAGATAATGACTGATTTAGACATGTTTAAAGTTTATGGAGATGAAACATATCTGACCTTGCTTATCCGTGTTGATCTTGTACAGCTGATTTACTCGGATTACACCTGTTTGGAGCGTTTGGCAAATATAATACAGCGGTTTTTTATTGATACATTCATGTTGAGAGATCGATACAGTTACTCTAATTTGGAGATGAAATATATCTGACCTGACCTATCCATGTTGACCTAGTACAGCTGATTTACACATAATATTACACCTGTTTGGACCCGTTGGAAAATGATGTACGGGTGTTTTTGATTGACGTATTGATATTGAGATCGATTAAATGACTCTAATTTATGTATGGTTTTGCTTATGGAGATTAAGGGGGGATGGGCCGGTTTTCTGGACCACTTTCTCCCTCATGTTTAGCCCCATTAGTTTTCAGATGTTAAGATCTTTGCCCCATTAGTTAGTTGATTTTTAGACCTTTCGCCCCATTTCTTCGTCAATATTTAGACCTTTCGTGCTATTTAGGTGTCGATATTTTCCCTAAAGAACGATAGTGAGCCTGTAATGTTGGAAGAACCGGCCATCGGCCGGGAAATTTTTCTACCGAAAAATGTACAAATTAATCTAGATGGGGGATCTAATGGATGTTTTTTTTTTTTATTTGATGGAGGTCTAGGGAGGAAACTAGAAAAATAATGAATACATGCAAAAATCGCCCAAAAAGTGAACCATCCCCCCTTAAATACATCTGACCTAACCTCTCCATGTTGACCTAGCACAGCTGATCTACTCCTATTCCAGCTGTTTGTAGCGGTTGGAAAATATACATGGCCTGTTTTGATTGACGTATTCCGGTTGAGATCTATAAAAGGACTCTAATTGATAACCCAAGTTCGAATCCCGGTGGATCACATAATATATGCTTTCATTAATTTAAGGGGGGTGACCTGCTTTTTGTTATTTCTGTCCTTTTCTCTCTTTCTCTGGCTTGTATCCATTCGGCCCCATTCAGCCAACTATTTTAAGACGTTTATCCCCATCTAGGGGTCGATTTCTTCCTGGCGAGCGATAGCGAGCCAGAATTATATGAAGAAATCCGGCTTCGCCGGAGATATTTTTCTATCGAAAAATTTACAAATTTAGCTACTGTCAAACAAAAATAAAAAATATGCTGGCTCACTACCGCTCACCAGTAAAAAATTGACACCTGGATGGGGATAAACGTCTTAAAACAGTAAGCTGAATGGGACCAAATGGATACAAGCCAGATAAAGATAGAAAAGGACAGAACAAAAACAGGTCACCCCCCTTAATTTGGGGGGTGTTTGGTGTTGTGGTGAAATTAATACAAATATAGATTAGATATGATTTTGCTTATGGAGGTTAAATACATCGGTCCTAACCTCTCCATGCTGATCTTAACCCCTTCTGTACCGGTGATGTACTTTTCAATATCTGGCCACTATTAGACGATTTTGTACAGCTTCTGAAGGACGTCTGTTCATTCAAAGGCTACAGACTATCTCAAGTAATCCTTTTAGCTACCACATATCCCTCCTAAGCTTCATAAAATACATGTAGCTAGAATAAAATACAAAAGTCGTCGCCGGTACAGAAGGGGTGAAATACAACTGACCTTGTACAGCTGACTTACACGGATCACAGCTGTTGTAGGTGTTTTGGTAGCGGTTTTAAATGAAATAGAGCTGTTTGTGTTGACTTATATAAGTTTAAATGATATAGAGCTGTTTGTGTTGACTTATATAAGTTTAAATGATATAGAGCTGTTTGTGTTGACTTATATAAGTTTAAATGAAATAGAGCTGTTTGTGTTGACTTATATAAGTTTAAATGAAATAGCTGTTTGTGTTGACTTATATAAGTTTAAATGAAATAGAGCTGTTTGTGTTGACTTATATAAGTTTAAATGAAATAGAGCTGTTTGTGTTGACTTATATAAGTTTAAATGAAATAGAGCTGTTTGTGTTGACTTATATAAGTTTAAATGAAATAGAGCTGTTTGTGTTGACTTATATAAGTTTAAATGAAATAGAGCTGTTTGTGTTGACTTATATAAGTTTAAATATAATTTTATAATGCAGCTGATTAAGGGGGGTCACCTACTTTTTTTTTATCTTTCTCTCCTTTTCTCTCTTTCTCTGACTTGTATCCATTTGGCCCCATTCAGCCAACTGTTTTAAGACGTTAATCCCCATCCAGGTATCGACTTCTTCCTGGCGAGCGATAGCGAGCCAGCATTGTATGGTGAAATCCGGCTTTGCCGGAGGCATTTTTTCTATCGAAAAATTTACAAATTTAGCTTGCAGTCAAAACAAAAATATATATATGCTGGCTCGCTATCGCTCGCCAGGAAAATATTGACACCTGGATGGGGGTAAACGTCTTAAAACAGTAGGCTGATTGGGACCGAATGGATACAAGCCAAAGAGAGAGGGAGAGAAAGAGAAAACAAAGCGAGGTGGGCTCCCTTAACATGTACTTTAGCTTCTGGAGGCGAATACAGCTGGCCTAGGAGTTTAGAAGCGATAATGTGTATCGCGTTTATAGCTTATCGTAATATATTGCTGTGTTGGTGGTGTATTGGTTTAGGTGCTTATGTTCTAGGTGTGGTGTCCCGAGTTGGAATCCCGGGAGGACCATATGCTTTTATTAGTTTATTCAAGTACATTGGGGTTTGTAGTTGATGATTAATGGTATACACGGGGTGTTACTTATTTATACATAAAATGCGGCGAGATTTCGATGTATTACAGATTATCTGTAGTTCATTCATTATAGGTCGGCCAGAAAATCCTGACCTCTGACCTCTGTAAATAAAAAAGTGCTAGAACGAATGATAGTATCGTCGTTGATATGTATACGCACACCAATTAATTTAAATAGTAAATTATATATATATATATATATATATATATATATATATATATATATATATGCACTGTATACCGGTTATAATTTTTTCACAATCATTATTTCAATTTTGGCACTAGGACTATGTAGTTTTAGGATGTACAATCATTTTGTTTATATACCAGTAGTTTAGTCAAATAAATTAATTTCATATTTGATTTATTATAGAAAAGAAAAACGGATCATGCAGACTTTGTTTCATGCCGATAATGAACACGAGATAATATAAAGAACTATATAATATGGTATATTCTATAAGTATTCGAAAATAATATTCGTGCTAAAAGAAGGACATCAAGATAATTGACTTCAAAACAGCTGAACTAATATATATTATATATGATTATATATATTATATGGGGAAGAGCCTGGATAACATGGTATTATAAAAGTTAGTGATAGCTGTTAAAATATATGATATATAATTTACTGAAAAAAAATAGTTGATTTTAATATAACAATATGACATACATAATGGAATGTATGGCATCACAAGTCGGCCATAGACAAGTTGGAATTAACTGAAGGGTTGAGTGTAGGGGTGTTGTGCCCCCTTCCCCATGGTAAGCTGTAAGACTACGGGGGCGGCTCCCCCCCTCTAGGTGACCCCCATGGAGGGTGGCAGGGTGGTGGTGGCCCCCTTCTACCACACCTACCCATGGGGGCCCCCCTGGCGAAGGAGGGTAAGTTGTATATTGTTGTTGTTGTTATTATTATTATTATTATTATTATAAAAATCGAATCATTATAATATTTTGTTATTCTACTAGACATTTAGAAGAAGTAGCAACAAGCACGCATTTTATTTATATTTTTATGTTCAATCTTTTCATATGCGGTACTTTAGATTCCTTTTGTTTTCATATGCGGTACTTTAGATTCCTTTTGTTTTCATATGCGGTACTTTAGATTCCTTTTGTTTTCATATGCGGTACTTTAGATTTTCATATGCGGTACTTTAGATTCCTTTTGTTTTCATATGCGGTACTTTAGATTCCTTTTGTTTTCATATGCGGTACTTTAGATTCCTTTTGTTTTCATATGCGGTACTTTAGATTCCTTTTGTTTTCATATGCGGTACTTTAGATTCCTTTTGTTTTCATATGCGGTACTTTAGATTCCTTTTGTTTTCATATGCGGTACTTTAGATTCCTTTTGTTTTCATATGCGGTACTTTAGATTCCTTTTGTTTTCATATGCGGTACTTTAGATTCCTTTTGTTTTCATATGCGGTACTTTAGATTCCTTTTGTTTTCATATGCGGTACTTTAGATTCCTTTTGTTTTCATATGCGGTACTTTAGATTCCTTTTGTTTTCATATGCGGTACTTTAGATTCCTTTTGTTTTCATATGCGGTACTTTAGATTCCTTTTGTTTTCATATGCGGTACTTTAGATTCCTTTTGTTTTCATATGCGGTACTTTAGATTCCTTTTGTTTTCATATGCGGTACTTTAGATTCCTTTTGTTTTCATATGCGGTACTTTAGATTCCTTTTGTTTTTCCCGTAATATGTTTTTCCCATATTTAGAAGAGGTTGAGGGAACTAAATAAAATCGTTTCCCCCCATCAATATATATATATATATATATATATATATATATATATACAGGGTGTTCCAGTAATGCTTTTCATAAATTATATGGTGGACTCATCAGACAAAAATAAGAATAAATTACTCAATGAACATGAGGTTGAGTATTTTTAATAACAGAGTTATTACACGATTTAAGTTAACGATAGATACAATGCCATTCAGTCCAAGGGGTAATGTTGCCATTTTAGTGGATTATTTCCATTTGGCCTTCGCTATCGCTTGCTAGCCTCAAGATAGTGAGCGGTAGCGAGCTGATTTTTTCGGTAGAAAAATCAAATCCGGCGAAGCCGGACATAATATTTTTCTACCGAAAAGTCAGATTGCTACTGCTCACTATCTTGAGGCTAGCAAGCGATAGCGAAGGCCAAATGGATATAATCCACTAAAATGGCAACATTACCCCTTGGACTGAATGGCATTGTATCTATCGTTAACTTAAATCGTGTAATAACTCTGTTATTATAAATACTCAACCTCATGTTCATAGAGTAATTTATTCTTATTTTTGTCTGATGAGTCCACCATATAATTTATGAAAAGCATTACTGGAACACCCTATATATATATATATATATATATATATATATATATATATATATATATATATATATATATACTGTATATACAGTATATATATATATATATATATATACAGTATATATATATATATATATATATATATATATATATATATATACAGTAAATACAATTCTTGAAAATCTGGGAAAGCGATACGATTCTTGGAGGTTTGTGTTAATTATAAGAACACTCTCTCTCTCTCTCTCTCTGTCTCTGTCTCTGTCTCTCTCTCTCTCTTTTCTCTCTCTCTCTCTCACTCTCACTCTCTCTCACTCTCACTCTCACACTCTCTCACTCACTCTCACACACACTCTCTCACTCTCACAATCACTCACTCTCTCTCACTCTCTCTCTCTCTGTCACACACACACACACACACACATAACATTAGCATATTCCATCCATTACTACTACCCCAGACAGAGACGGTATATAGTGTCTAGTATGATCATATTAAGGGGAGATGGGCAGTTGGTTTGGTCCCCCTTCTACCTCATGCTTAGTCCCATTAGTTTTCAGATTATATGACATTCGGCCCATTAGTTTGACAATTTTTTAGACATTTCACCCAATTTCTGTCAATTTTAAGGACTTTCGTGCCATTTATGTGTCGATTTTTTCGTGGCGAGCGATAGCAAACTTGTAATTTAAAAGGAATCGGCCTTTGGCCGGGACATTTTCTATCGAATCTTGAAAGAGGGTCTTGGGGGTGTTTTTTTAAGCTTGATGGAGGCCTACGGAAGAAACTAAAAAAATGATAAAAACATATATGAATGATGAAATAAATAAGCAGAAACCACACGTCAAATATTAATAAGGTATCGGAGTCTGGGTAACGGAATAAACAAAATACTGTATACATTCAGTTTATAGTTTATTATATTCATTACTCCAGTTCATGTCTAGTTGGTCATAGTCTATAACACACACACACACACACACACACACACACACACACACACACACACACACACACACACACACACACAACATTAACATATAACACCAATAACCACTACTGTGAGAGTGACGGGGTACAGTGACCATAACTATTATATATACTGTATATATATATATATATATATATATATATATATATATATATATATATATATATATATATATATATATATACGGTATAACTATATATATATATACACACACACATATATATATTTCATAATTTTCAATAAATCAATTGTTAATTATTTATTTTTTTAGTATAAGGTGGAGTGTTTCTTATCCTTATTTTTCCAAATACCGATATATATATATATATATATATATATAAATTGAAAGCTTAATTCGCCCATCTCTTGAAATATTTAAATCGTAATGACCAGTTTCATTTCATAAATAATAAAAAAATTGATTAATTCCGTAAACTAAGCGTATTGCACAATAAACAGTATTATTTGTTTCCCTAATACCGGGAGTTTTGATAATTAGAAATACATTTATTTAATTTATTTATAAATTACATTTATGATTGTTACCATAATTAATTAAGAGAGAGAAAGAGAGAGAGTGAGAGTGTGTGAGTGAGAGTGAGAGAGGAGAATATGTAAGTATATAATTATATTTGTTCACCAACCAACTTCACTTCTAAACTCAATTAATGAAATCAACAAATACATGTGGCACTCCAAGGACTCGAACCTAGGACACTCACACCGAAATTCCGCGCACTTATGCATTACGCTATCAAGACAGTTAAAGAAATGTGCACAAGTCTACGATTGATTATGCAGTTTCGAATCCTGCATATTAATCTGAACATGTACATATATTCCAACTGTACTATGTTAGCCTAACATACAGAAGAATGGAAGGAGTGTGTGTGTGTGTGTGTATTTGTGTTTGTGTCAGTAATGTTATGTAAGTATATACCCCACTAAGTATTTATATACAGTATGTATGCATGTATGTATATGTGTATTGTGTGTGTATGTATGTATGTATGTATGTATATCCCTGTTTCCCAGTGCATGCCCATAATTTTATGCCTGTGCGTGCCAGCTAACATGCACGCGTACATGCATGTGCGTGGGTGTGAAACGTACATAATGACAGGTCCCTACTATCACCCTTCATTGAACATGTCAGGGCGGTCAGTGATTGTGTCATGAGAGAGAGAGAGAGAGAGAGAGAGAGAGAGAGAGAGAGAGAGCATAATTAAAGACTGTCATGTGCTGTTTAAGGGTTGTGTGTGTGTGTATGTTTCTGTGTGTGTGTGTGTGTGTATGTGTGTGTGAGAGAGAGAGAGAGAGAGAGTATAATTAAACACTGTCATGGGTTGTTTAATGGTTTTGTATGTGTGTGAGAGAGAGAGAGAGAGAGAGTACAAAGGAGTACAAAGGATATCAAGCAACAACAGGTCTAGTGACCCTTCTAGGCTGCTTGTCCTCCAAAACACTGAGGATCAAGTGTCCAAACAGTGGTTTAGAGTGGGTAAGGGAACTACTGCCCTGGAACTAATGTCCGTGGCAGGATTAGGAAGTTAGTAGGGGACAGATGGGTTAGTAACTGAGAGGGGGATAAAATAAAGTGATTCATTTACAAATGCAGTCAGTCGCGGGTTTGATGCGAGATATTTGTCTAAGCGGAGTTTAAATGAATCAATGGTGCTGCAGTCTATAACGTCTCGGGGAAGCCCATTCCACAAGTTGACAACTCGATTGAAGAAGAAATTCTTAGATTCGTGTGAGTTATGGGGAGACTCCAGTTTTTTTTTTGGCTCTGGTCAAAATTTCAAGTTTTTTGTTCTCTCTGTAAACTGCTTCTTTCAACATATGAGAATAGCATAGGAAGGAACAAAAAAACATATTGCATCCATAACCCCCAGGGGCGGGGGTTCGCCCACGACCCCCCAAAAACTGAAAAACATTCAGTCAGCCACAAAAAAAAAAAGGAAATTGTGTCTGTAGTCTAAAGGGCTTCTGTAAGCAATAGAAATGATCATATGAGGGCATAAACACCCTTATTACATCCCTAAGGTACCCCTTTGGGGTTCCCAATATCAAGGAATTCGGTCAAAATTGAAGGAATAATATTCTTAAACCAGGTTGAAAACGAACTTTTAAATTAGTTAGCCATCAAAGGTCATTTTCTATAGGTAGCACTCCCCATAGAAAACATTTATTTAGGAGGGGTAACAAAAATAGACCACTAAAACGAATTTACACTTCTCTGAAAGTTACAAATTAAATTGCTAGCAATCACTTTTTGGCCCTAACAAGTCTATTAACTGGATTTGGTATTGCCCAAATGCATTCCCCATCTAACCACAGCAAATTGGCATATAAAAGAACATTCTCTCGTCGTTTTTTCGGCGATTTCTCGTAATTATCGGAGATATGACCATTTGAAAGTCAAATTTCAGCTCTACCCCAAACTAATGGTATAATATATTTTTTTTCAGCACCTTCTATTATTTATAGGGGAAAAAGCTGACGCTACTCTGTAGGGGATGCTTGTAGGATACGCCATGCCAAAATTGCGGGAAATTTGAAAAAAATTCGGTGAGTCAACCCTTTTTTGAGAAATTCTGCGCTCACGCGCGCGCGCACGTACATAGCTGATTTTCTCATCGAGTCAGTGTTACACCATTAAGGTACATGTGGCAAAAGGCCAGCAATGAGTCTCTTATAGAAGCTGAGATAAAATAAAAGGTGGAGTCTCCCCAAACAATATTTACCAATAATTTTGCAACCGTTTCCCCGCGTGTAATTAGATTGGTCGATAGTGAAGTACTTACTACAGTTCATATTGTCGATGCCTTTGATGATTTTGAACACTTGAATTAAGTCACCTCTTAATCTGCGCTGGGTTAAAGGAAATAGATTTAATTCTCTAAGACGCTCTTCGTATGGTTTGTTCTTTAGGCTAGGTATCATTTTGGTAACTCTACGTTGAACTCGTTCTAGCTTGTTTATATGTTTTTGGTAATAAGGGCACCAGCATTGAACTCAGTATTCCAGAAGAGGGCGGACTAAGGAATTGTAAAGGGTTAGGATAACTTCTTTGGATTTATGCTCAAATGACCTGTCTATAAAGCCAATTATTTTGTTTGCCTTCTTTACAACTTCTGAACATTGTTGACTCGGTTTTAGGTTACTCGATATTGTTACTCCCAGATCGGTTTCTCTGTTTACATTCTTAAGCTGAGTGCCATTCATCGAATAGTTTGCTTTCTCATTTAGGTATCCGATATGTAGTACTTTACATTTATCCGCATTGAAACACATTTGCCAAATTTGGGCCCAACATGACAATTTATCTAGATTGTGTTGCATATCATCAACTTGTTCTTTCGAGAGTACGCTATTTGCAATTTTTGTATCGTCAGCAAATTTTGAGATTGTACAGGTTAGACCCTCATCTATGTCGTTGATGTAAATTAGAAAGAGAATTGGTCCTAGTACCGATCCCTGGGGTACCCCACTACTTACATTGGTCCATTTAGATGCCTTACCGTTTATGACTACTCTTTGCTTTCTGTCGCTGAGCCAATTTTCTATCCATTTCAACACACCGTCTTGTATTCCATGCGCTTTTAGTTTTAGCAGTAAACGTTTGTGGGGAACTTTGTCAAAGGCCTTTTGAAAATCAAGGTATATAATATCTACAGCTTTACTCTCATTGTAGAGGTTGAGGATATCATGGAAGAAGTCTAAGAGGTTTGTTAAACAGGAACGTTTTTTACGAAAGCCATGTTGAGTATCTTTAAGTATGTTATTTGCCTCTAAGTGATTTACGAGTCTGTCTCTTATGACCGTTTCTAGCATTTTACATACAATTGAGGTTAAGCTAATTGGACGATAGTTACTGGGTAGGGATTTGCTGCCTTTTTTTAATATCGGTGTTACGTTGGCTAGCTTCCACTGATCAGGTATAGTCCCAGACTGCAAGAATTCATTGAATAGCAATGTCAGTGGTTTGGAGAGCTCATCCTTAGCTTCCTTTAGAACTCTAGGCGAGATTGTATCAGGTCCAGGTGTTTTATTTACCTTGAGTTTATCTAAACAATTCAATACTTCTCTCTCTGTAACGGTGATATTGCTTAGAACATCTGAATTATCAATTTGAATCGGCGATGGTGTAGGGATATCACTGAGGTCTTCGGTTGTAAAAACTGATGCAAAGAAGGTATTGAGGGCATTACTCATTTGTACTTCGTCTTTGGTGTATTCTCCATTTTCATCGACTAATGGTCCAACAGTTGAAGTAAATACTTTTTTCTTTCTGATATAACTATAGAATTCTTTCGGGTTTGTTTTACTTTGATTCGCAACATGTAACTCCAGGGTCTTTTTACTTTGCTTAATTAACTTTTTGGCTTTGCGTCGTAGCTCTACAAATTTCACCCGTTCTTCGTCATTTTGTGAGGATTTTAATCTATCATTAGCAAATTTTTTAGCAAGCAGACAGTCTGAAATATCTTTATTCCACCATTTGGGCTTATCATTATGGCCTGGACGCCGTATTTTCGATGATATGCAGTCTTGCACTGCCTTAAGGTAAGTGGTTGTGAAACACTCCCAAGATGTATTTATGTCGTTATTGTTAGTCAGAAAGCTCCAGTCAGTTTCTTTAAGCTTTGATTTAAGTTTATGAAAATTTGCTTTCTTGAAATTAGGGACTTTCTCAATGCTGCTATTTGATTTGTTACTAGTAAACTTTAAAGTGAAAGTTATTGTACGATGGTCGCTGTTACTGAATTCATCACCAACATTCAAATTCTCTATTAATTCTTCTTTTGTTGCGAGTACAAGGTCAAGCACATTATTACCACGGGTCTGAGATTGTACAAATTGAAAAAGTTAGCTCTCTTGCAAGTTAGCATAGAGGTCGTGTCCAGAGTGTGAAGTAAGAATATCGCCCCATTTAGTCACGGGTAAGTTGAAATCGCCAAGAATTACGGTATCTTGTATGTTAGTTATTTCTGCAATTTGTTCATAAATTTCACTGTCAGTTTGCACTGATTGAGCTGGGGGTCTGTATACTAAAGCTAGTGTTATTTTAGTTCCTCGTTTATTATTTAATAGTACGTAAGATATGTCTATATTCGCAATTTGAGGTTTTGACATTAAGACGGGATTAAGACTTTCCTTTATAAAAAACAGAACTCCTCCTCCATTTCTATTGATCCGACTTTTCTCAAACAGTGTATAACCAGGAAGCGTATATTCGGCTAAAAAGGCTCTGTCTTCCGTATTTAACCAAGATTCTGTAATGCCGATTATATCATAATGTTCTGTAAACACGATTTCCTCTAGATCTGAAAATTTATTGCGTATGCTACGAGCATTTACATAAAACACCTTAAGAGTATTAGAGTTGGATGTTACCGATTGTGCATTGTCTGAATTTTCAGTTTGTATTTGACTTACACTACCCTGCCTGGGTACCCCTGTTGACCCCGTTTTTTGAACGGAAGAGAGAGAGAGAGAGAGAGAGATAGATAAGAGAGAATTAAGAAACCATCCTACCTACTTATATATATATATAATACACAACAACATTAGAGTCAATATATCTTAATAATATATACATAACCTATTTATTTTGCTCGTCCACATCTCCATACGGTTTTATATTTGGAGTACCTTCCTCCTTAAGGGGGTACTGCTTGGTTTTTGGTCTATATATGTATATATTTATTTTGCTCGTCCACATCTCCATACGGTTTTATATTTGGAGTACCTTCCTCAAAAGGGGTACTGCTTGGTTTTTGGTCTATATATGTATATATTTTATATAGTTTTTTTTTTTTAGTTTCCTCGCTAGACCTCCACCAAGCTTAACAAAAACACCCCTTAGATCCCCCTTCAAGATAAATTTGTACATTTCTCAATAGAAAAATGTCCAGGCCAAAGGCCGGTTCCTCATCAAATTACAGGCTCGCTCTCGCTCACCAAGAATAAATTGACACCTAAATGGCACGAAAGGTCTTGAAATTTACAACGAAATGGGGCAAAAGGTATTAAAATCGCCAAATTAATGGAAGAAACTTTAAAATTTCAAAACTAATATGTTAAACACGAGGTAGAAAGGGGTCCATAAAAAGCAAGTAGTACCTTCCTCCTAAATCAATATAGACCAACAAACTCCTGTACTTCGCTGTTTACCTTATGGGGAAGCAGTTTTTTTTTTTAGTCTTCCTCCCTCATGTTTAGCCCTATTAGTTATGAAATTTCAAGACATTCGCCCCATTAGTTTGGCGATTTTCAAACATTTTGCCCCATTTCTTTGCCAATATTAAGACCTTATGTGCCATTTAGATGTCTAGTTCTTTCCTGGCGAGCGATAGCCAGCCTGTATTTGAAGAGGAATCTGCCTTCGGCGGGGACATTTTTATACCGAAAAATGTACAAATTGATATCGAAGTGTGTGTGTGTGTGTTTTTTTTTTTTTTTTTTTTTTTTTTGTTAAAGCTTGATAGAGGTTTAGAGAGCAAACTAAACCCCCTCCTTAAACCATTGAGCCGAACCAGTAAATTATGCTTCACAATACCGTCTGGGTCCCCATACTACTAGTTGGTCGGACGTCTTGGGGGAGTTTATTGTGATAGTTGGCTTAACCCCTTCTGTACCGTGACGTCTGATTTATTTTATGCTTGCTATATTTAGACTGTTGTGCAGTTTAAAGGGGGTCTGGGGTAGTAAAAGGGGTTAAGGGTGATATTTTGAAGCCTGTTAATTGCTGGAGGTCCTTTTGAAACTGATTAAAATCGTCTAATAGTAGCCAGAATAAAGTTAGAGGAAGTCTCCTGTACAGAAGGGGTTAATTATTATTGAGGATTTGGCTTGAGTTTGACATTTTGGAGCAATTTGATTTATTTGTCCCCTAGGCTAACAAAAACGCCTTCCCAGACTTCCTCCAAACTAAATCCCAGATCCTCTTTAAACTAAATTTGAAGGCGATTTCTTTCAAGTTATAAGCTCACTATCGCTCGCCCAGGGAAAATCGACATCAGGTAGTAGATCCGCAACACTAATTTCCCAGCCTGTAAACATATGAATTGGGAGAAGCGTCTAATTATCGCCAAACTAGTAGGATGAAACGTCTTAAAATCTTCAAACTAATGGAGCGAAACGGGGGAGGTACAACAAAAAAGACCCCCCATGGACCCAAATAGAGTGAAGTCAATACCACTGAATATTGTACACTGTTCATATTTACTTTGCTCATCCTCACCTCCCAGACTGTTTACATGTTTACACACACTCCGTAAATCAATATAGACCAACAAACTCCGGTACTGCCTTGTTTACCTTGCTACTTGCACCTTCAGCGGGGATGGACGTATTTATCGGCTCATATATATAACTTGTTATTACCTTTAGTTTCCTCCCTAGATTTCCATCAAACTTAAAAAATATCCCCCCCCCCCCCAAGGTTTGTACATTTCTCGGTAGAAAAATGTACCTGCCAAAGGCCGGTTTCTCCTAAATTACAGGCTCGCTATCGCTCGCCAGGAAAAAATCCACAACTATTTGGTAGGAAAGGTCTTAAAATTGACATAAATTGGGCGAAATTACTTAAAATCGCCAAACTAACCTGGCCAAACGTCTTAAAATCGAAAACATATAATGGGGCTAAACATGAGGGAGTAAAGGGTTTATAAACAAATCCTTCACGTGAATATCCCCACTTAATCGCTATATTACGTCAACAAACTCGGGTACTGCCTTGTTTATGTTACTACTTGTACCTTAATAGACTTACCCTGACACAAAGTAGGAGTTTAAGGGGACAGTGGTTATTTTGGGGGTCTTTTGACTTATATATTCATTTATTTTTAGTTTCTTCGCTAGACTTCCATCAAGCTTTAAAAAACACTCCCTAGACCCCCATTCAAGATAAGTATGTACATTTTTTTGGTAGAAAATATTTCCGGCCAAAGGCCGGTTCCTCCTAAATTACAGGTTCGCTATCGCTATCCAGGAAGAAATCGACACCTAAATGGCACGATAGGTCTTACAATTGACAGAAATGGGGCAACGAGAATTAAAATCGCCAAACTATTGGGGCAAGCTTCTTAAAATTTCAAACAAACATGAAGGAGATGGGGTCCAAAAAAAATAAAATAAAATTAGTGAAAATTTCCCCTTAATAGACTTACCCTGACGAAAATATGAGTTTATGGAAGGTATGAAAAAGGGAGTTAAGGGGAGATGGGTCGGTTGTCCTGGCCCCCCATCTTCCTCATGTTTAGCCCCATTAGTTTTCAGATATTAGGTAGTTCGCCCCATTAGTTTCTCGATTTTAAAACCTTTCTTCCCATTTCTATATCAATGTCAAGACCTTTTGTGCCATATACAGTAGGTGTCGATGTTTTTAAGAGAAACCGGCTGAAGCGGGGTCTAGGGAGTGTTTTTGGTTTAGCTTGATAGAGGTCTAGAGAGGAACTAGAAAAATTACAAAAGAGCAAATAAATACGCCCATCTCTCCTTAAGCCAGATATGAGAAGGGTAGTTAAAGTGTCTATGGTAATATACCCTATTAAGCTATATGGGTAGTAATAAACCCATCTGATATAAGGATAGAAAGTTAGATCACTATCAATATACACAATGATCTAATATTCCTCTTTTAATATATACGAATTATAGGTATGTAAAGGTTTATTAAAGTGCCCATGAAAATACCCTTATTAAGCTATATTGGTAGTCATAAACCCATCTGATATAAGGATAGAAAGTTAGATCACTATCAATATACACAATGATCTAATATTCCTCTTTTAATATATACGAATTATAGGTATGTAAAGGTTTATTAAAGTGCCCATGAAAATACCCTTATTAAGCTATATTGGTAGTCATAAACCCATCTGATATAAGGATAGAAAGGTAGATCACTATCAATATAATAATTATATATATATATACTGTATATACCCAATGATCTTATATACCTCTTTAATATCCTCTTTATATCCCAAGCTAAATCAATACTCCTGAATAATTGAATGGGCCGGTTTTGTGGGCCACTTTCTCCCTCATATTTAGCCCCATTAGTGTTAAGATGTTTGCCCCATTAGTTAGTCGATGTTAAGACCTTTCGCCCCATCTCTTCGTCAATATTTAGAATTTCGTGCTATTTAGGTGTGGATTTTTTCCCCTGGCGAACGATAGTGAGCCTGTAATGTTGGAAGAACCGGCCATCGGCCGGGAAATTTTTCTACCGAAAACTGTACAAATTAATCTAGATGGGGGACCTAATGGATGTTTTTTTTAAATTTGATGGTGGTCTAGGGAGGAAACTAGAAAAATAATTAATACATGCAAAAATCGCCCAAAAAGTGAACCATATTTATTTTGGTCGTCCACATCTCCAGACTGTTTACATGTTTACATGTTTACACTCCGTAAATCAATATACGTCAACAAACTCCGGTACTGCCTTGTTTACCTTGCTACTTGTACCTTAAGGGAGCCCACCTCGCGTTTTGTTTTATCTTTCTCTCCCTCTCTCTTTGGCTTGTATCCATTCGGCCCCATTCAGCCTACTGTTTTAAGACGTTTACCCCCATTCAGGTGTCAATATTTTCCTGGCGAGCGGTAGCGAGCCTGCATATATATATTTTTGTTTTGACAGCAAGCTAAATTTGTACATTTTTCGATAGAAACATTTCTCCGGCGAAATCGGATTTCTCTATTAAATGCTGGCTCGCTATCGCTCGCCAGGTAGAAATTGACACCTGGATGGGGATAAACGTCTTAAAACAGTAGGCTGAATGGGGCCGAATGAATACAGGCCAGGGAAAGAGAGAAAAGGAGAGAAAGATAAAAAAAAAAAGACGGTGACCCCCCTTAACCCATTGAGTACCAGGGACATGATTTAACCCATTGAGTACCAGGGACATGATTTAACCCATTGAGTACCAGGGGCATGATTTTCACCATATTCTGGCAACTATTAGACGATTATATGCAGCTTACGAAGGACCTCTAGCAATGTAGCAATGATAAGGCTTCAAACTATCTCAACCAACACTTTTAGCTACCACAGACGATTATATGCAGCTTACGAAGGACCTCTAGCAATGTAGCAATGATAAGGCTTCAAACTATCTCAACCAACACTTTAGCTACCACAGACGATTATATGCAGCTTACGAAGGACCTCTAGCAATGTAGCAATGATAAGGCTTCAAACTATCTCAACCAACACTTTTAGCTACCACAGACGATTATATGCAGCTTACGAAGGACCTCTAGCAATGTAGCAATGATAAGGCTTCAAACTATCTCAACCAACACTTTAGCTGCCACAGACGATTATATGCAGCTTACGAAGGACCTCTAGCAATGTAGCAATGATAAGGCTTCAAACTATCTCAACCAACACTTAGCTACCACAGACGATTATATGCAGCTTACGAAGGACCTCTAGCAATGTAGCAATGATAAGGCTTCAAACTATCTCAACCAACACTTTAGCTACCACAGACGATTATATGCAGCTTACGAAGGACCTCTAGCAATGTAGCAATGATAAGGCTTCAAACTATCTCAACCAACACTTTAGCTACCACAGACGATTATATGCAGCTTACGAAGGACCTCTAGCAATGTAGCAATGATAAGGCTTCAAACTATCTCAACCAACACTTTTAGCTACCACAGACGATTATATGCAGCTTACGAAGGACCTCTAGCAATGTAGCAATGATAAGGCTTCAAACTATCTCAACCAACACTTTTAGCTACCACAGACCCCTCTCAAACTACACATAATCGTCTAAATATAGCTAGAATAAAATGTAACACACTTCACTGGTACTCAAAGGGTTAATAGACTTACTCTTCTATTACTTTACTTTAGGTTTACTTTGTGTTGAGTTACAAGTTCTATTGTAGTACCGGTATATTGTGGTATTTGCCAACAGTTCTATTGTAGTATATTGCGGGACATATTTGCCAACAGTTCTATTGTAGTATATTGCGGGACATATTTGCCAACAGTTCTATTGTAGTATATTGCGGGACATATTTGCCAACAGTTCTATTGTAGTATATTGCTGGACATATTTGCCAACAGTTCTATTGTAGTATATTGCTGGACATATTTGCCAACAGTTCTATTGTAGTATATTGCGGGACATATTTGCCAACAGTTCTATTGTAGTATATTGCTGGACATATTTGCCAACAGTTCTATTGTAGTATATTGCGGGACATATTTGCCAACAGTTCTATTGTAGTATATTGCGGGACATATTTGCCAACAGTTCTATTGTAGTATATTGCGGGACATATTTGCCAACAGTTCTATTGTAGTATATTGCTGAACATATTTGCCAACAGTTCTATTGTAGTATATTGCGGGACATATTTGCCAACAGTTCTATTGTAGTATATTGCGGACATTTGCCAACAGTTCTATTGTAGTATATTGCGGGACATATTTGCCAACAGTTCTATTGTAGTATATTGCGGGACATATTTGCCAACAGTTCTATTGTAGTATATTGCTGGACATATTTGCCAACAGTTCTATTGTAGTATATTGCTGGACATATTTGCCAACAGTTCTATTGTAGTATATTGCGGGACATATTTGCCAACAGTTATTGTAGTATATTGCTGGACATATTTGCCAACAGTTCTATTGTAGTATATTGCGGGACATATTTGCCAAACAGTTCTATTGTATATTGCGGGAATTTGCCAACAGTTCTATTGTAGTATATTGCTGGACATATTTGCCAACAGTTCTATTGTAGTATATTGCGGGACATATTTGCCAACAGTTCTATTGTAGTATATTGCGGGACATATTTGCCAACAGTTCTATTGTAGTATATTGCTGGACATATTTGCCAACAGTTCTATTGTAGTATATTGCGGGACATATTTGCCAACAGTTCTATTGTAGTATATTGCTGGACATATTTGCCAACAGTTCTATTGTAGTATATTGCGGGACATATTTGCCAACAGTTCTATTGTAGTATATTGCGGGACATATTTGCCGACAGTTTTGCATACAGTATATTGACATGGGTTAAGGGGATTTTTTTTTTTTTTTTAGTTTGTTCGCTAGACCTCCATCAAGCATAAAATTACACCCCCTAGATAATTTTGTACATTTTTCGGTAGGTTTTCATATATTGGCATGGATTAATGTGGGCCTATAATTATATCCTCATCCTATTTAACCTCTTCTGTACCGGCGACGTCTTTTTCATTATATTCTAGCTATATTCAGACGATTTTGTGTAGCTTTGATAGATAGATAGATAGACCATAGATCCTATGGTCTATCTATCTATCTATCTATATATATTTACTCAGGCCCAATCCCCACTTTTCCTATTTGTTTTCTTTTCTTGTTTAGCTAAAAGAATTAATCGAGATATTGTCTAACCTTTAGATGGTCAGAGGTCCATCCTAAACTTAATAAAATCATCTAATCGTTGCCACATATACAGTACATACAGAATGGGTTTGTATATGAAATTCATCAAGGGAATAAAAAGGTATATAACATGTGAGTATATGATATTGATAGTGATTTACCTTTCAATATACCGCGTTTTTATTTGTACATTATATGGATTTATCCCGTCCAATATACCTTTAAGGGGGTAGTGCTTGGTTTTAGGTCTATATATTTATGTATTCATATATTTTGAGTTTCCTCGCTAGACCTCCATCAAGCTTAAAAAAACACCCCCTAGACCCCTTTTCTAGGTAAATGTTGTATATTTTTCGTTAGAAAAATGTGCCGGCCTAAGGCCGATTCCTTCTAAAATTAGAGGCTCGCTGTCGCTCGCCAGGAAATAATTGACACCTAAAGGGCACGATAGGTCTTAATATTGATACAAAAATTAGGCGAAAGGTTTCAAAATCGGAACGAACATCTTAAAACCTCAAAATGAATATGCTGTACATGAGGGAGAAGGGGGTCCAGTAAAAGCAGTAAATGATATGTTGTGCAGGGCAGGACATCCAATCTATAACCTGGATTACCTTCATTTGGGGCGTTAGGTTTCCTGGGTAGAGAGAGAGAGAGAGAGAGAGAGAGAGAGAGAAGGGGGTCCAGTAAAAGCAGTAAATGATATTATGTTGTGCAGGGCAGGACATGCAATCTATAACCTGGATTACCTTCATTTGGGGGGTTAGGTTTCCTGGGTAGAGAGAGAGAGAGAGAGAGAGAGAGAGAGAGAGAGAGAGAGAGAGAGAGAGAGAGAGAAGGGGGTCCAGTAAAAGCAGTAAATGATATGTTGTGCAGGGCAGGACATCCAATCTATAACCTGGATTACCTTCATTTGGGGGGTTAGGTGTCCTGGGTAGAGACAGAGAGAGAGAGAGGAAGGAAAGATCTTAGATGAAGGATAGTGAGAGAAAGTAGAAATAAGAGAGAGAGAGAGAAAGGGGGGGGGGGGGGGTAGAGAAGCTATAAATAAAGGGTACCCCCAGTAATGAATGAAGGGGATTGAAAGGGTGAATTTAAATGAGTGTATTTAGACTGAATAGCTTTAGTTTATTGTATTAAGGGGACAGTGGTTATTTGTGGGGTCTTACCTTACCTTTGGATACCTTTGGATGTGTTCGCCGCTCCTCTAGCGGCACCAAGGAGCGCGACGCCCCTCGTTATGGGTGGTGATTTGGTGCAGTAGACTGTTTGAAGTGACAGCTCGCTCCCTTGCGAGGATGGGCTCGTCTGGCACTTTTTGCAGTTCGACATCTAGGACTCTCTTGAAGTTGTCTAATGAGATGTCCCTCATGTCTCTTACTCGCCGTGGGAGTTTGTTGAAGAGACGTGGGCCTCTGTGTGATAACCAGCCCTCTCGCAGAGAGCCCATAGCACCCCTGTTATTCATCCGGGGGATTTCGCATTCCCAGCCTCTCCTATCACTGAATTTCATGACTATCGGAGTATGTAGGTTTGGTACTAAACCCTCTGCGATTTTCCACGTGTATATTATTAGGTAACGTTCTCTTCTACGTTCCAGTGAGTACAGATTCAGTGCTCTTAAACGCTCCCAATAGTGTAGATGTTTTATCGAACTTATATGCGAAGTGAAATTTCTTTGTACACTCTCTACGTCATTTATTTCACCTGCTTTGTATGGGGATGTTAATACGCTACAATATTCAAGCCGCGGTAGCACTAGAGATTTGAAGAGCGTTATCATAGGCAATTCACCGCGTGTTTTAAAAGTACGCAGAATCCAACCCGTTAGACGTTTCGCAGCCGCCACTTTGACCTGGTTATGTACTTTGAAACCCATATTTTCAGACATTAATACCCCAAGGTCTTTCACACTGTCTTTCCGTTCTATTATGTGGTTAGATTCTGTTAAGTAATTTGTAATTTCTTTAACACCATTATTATCTCCGTACCGTATTAATTGGAATTTTTCCTCATTGAATTGCATGTTGTTTTCCCTGGTCCACTGGAACACTACATTCATGTCTTCCTGCAGTCGGCCCGTATCCTCTTGTGTGTTTACTATCTTGCTTAATTTTGTGTCATCAGCAAAAGACGACACCGTACTGTGTCTGGTGTTGGTATCTATGTCACAAATTAGTATGAGGAACAGAAGGGGCGCTAGCACTGTTCCTTGGGGCACTGAGCTTTTGACATCCGAAGGCTCAGAAGTGACTTGGTTTACTGCTACCGATTGTTTTCGGTTTACGAGGAAATTGTATATCCACCGTCCGGTTTTTCCCAGTTATACCTTTTGCTTTCAGTTTGTGGGCTATTATACCATGGTCACATTTATCAAATGCCTTAGCAAAATCGGTGTAAATGACATCCACGTTTTTCTTTTCTTCTAGCGCTTTAAGAATTTTGTCATAGTGTTCCAAAAGTTATGAGAGACATGATCTTCCCGCTCTGAACCCATGTTGACCGGTGTTGTGTAGTTCATTTGTCTCCATGAATGTTGAAATTTTGCTTCGCAGGACTCGCTCGAAAACTTTAATGATGTGAGAGGTTAGAGCTACCGGGCGGTAGTTTTTTGGTAGTGCTTTACTCCCTCCTTTATGCAGTGGGGCAATTATTGCGTTTTTCAAGCTATCTGGTATGTCACCAGTGTCTAGACTCCTTCTCCACATTATAGCCAGGGGTTTTGAGAGGTTTTCCTTACATTTTTTCATTAGGATCGAATTCCATGAGTCCGGGCCTGGTGCCGAGTGGGATGGCATGTTGGAAATGGCCTCTTCTATGTCTTTTGGACCGAAATCAATATCCAGCATCTGAGGGGTTTCCGTGGGGGAGGTTTCCAAGAAAAATATATTTGGTCTCTGATGACTTTTGTTTCATCAGGCTCACTGAATGCCATTTCATACTGCCTGCTTAAGAGTTCGCTCATTTCCTTTTTGTCCCCTGTGAAAGAGCCGTCCCCTTTGCTCAGTGGGCCGATGTTTGATGTTGTTTTAGCCTTTTGTTTGGCGTATGAAAAGAAGTATTTGGAATTTTCCTTTATACCTGCAATAGCTTTCCTCTCCTCTTCCATATGTTGTAGTTCATATGATATTCTTAGCCTTTGTTCAATTTCCATAATTTCTCTATCTATTTCGACCTTTTGCCTATCCTGTAGATTTTGATGTGTGCATCTTTGTGTGATTAATTTTCTTCTTCTGTACAGCCTCCTCCTTTCCCGATCTTGTTTGCTTCTTCGTTTTGTTTGTCTTGCAGGTATATGGTGGCTACAGATTTGGGTCATGGTTTCTGTTATTAAGACTAGACATTCTGCTGGTGTCAGGTTATCCATTAAATCTTCCCAGTCTATTTCCTCCATTTCTTGAATTACCTCTTCCCACCTAATGTTTTTGTTATTGAAGTTAAATTTACTGAAGGGGCCGGTTTTTGTTCTCGATTCTGAAGTTGTCTGTACACTTTCTAAGGTTGTTTTGATCTCAATTAATTTATGATCTGAGTATGTTGTGTCCGATATGTTAATGCTGTGTACTAGAGAGTCGTTGTTAGTGAAGACCAGGTCTAAGATATTGTTTTCCCGTGTGGGTTCAGCAATATGTTGGGTAAGACTAGAAAAATCACAAAGTTCAAAAAGCTCTCTCGTATTAGTATTTGCTTCTCCGGTGTTATTTGCCACTAACTGGTTTTCTAGTTGTCTCCATTTAATGTTTGGTAGGTTAAAGTCTCCTAGCCATATAATATTTGGTGTTGGGTTCCCCAGGGTTTCCACTTATGATTTTATTTTGTTGAGCTGGGTTTTGAATTCTTCTCGGGATGAGTCTGGAGGCCTGTATGTAACAATAACTGCTAAATTTAGGGATTCTATTTTAACTCCAAGTATTTCCACCACTTCATTACTGTTATTTAGGAATTCAGTACATATCAGTGAGTCATGTATGTACAAGGCTACACCTCCATGTTATCTATGCGTTCTGTCCGCCCTATGTAGGTTGTAACCAGGAATCCATACCTCACTATCTTCCTGATCTTTAATGTGAGTTTCTGTGAGAGCCGCAAATATAGCGTTTCCTTCTTCTAGCAGGCCCCTAATAAATGGTACTTTGTTCGTGGTTCTATTTTTTAGGCCTTGGATATTTGCAAACAAGATTGGGGGAGGGATTGTTTGGAGTACTATGTGTACCTAATAGTCTTCGGGATGTATTGGCCACTCTTGGGAGGCCAGGAGGTGCTCGAGGTGTTCTATGTGCTCTTCCATCTCCCTCGTCTCTTCATCTTCATCTGCCCTTTCCCTCCTTGCCTTTTTCCTCTGTCTCGTCCTCGCATAGCTAGAGAGTTTTTTGGGCTACCATTCGTGTTAGGTCTAGCATATCTCCAAGTCCCTTTAATATGAAAAGCTGGGCATTTCATATTGTAGCAGGTCTTGTTCTCAAGTGATGTCTTGCAAAGGGATGGGTGGTGGTATTTGCAGGTTTCACCAAATCTACATTTTCCATGACTGGTTATGTTGTTGCAAATTTTGGGATGAGCAAAATCTACATGCATTCCCATTATATTCGCCCTTTTGACCAAAGTAGCACCTTCTTTCCAGATAATATCTGCACACTGGTGTAGACAACCCCAGTAGGTGTGGCTGGGGCTGCAAGGGGTTATGTGGTGAGCTAAGTGTGGTTGTGGGTGATAGTGGGCTTGGTGTATGGGTGGGTGAGGCCTGGCAGGGGAGTGGAGTTACGGGTCGGTTGTAGGTGGGCAGGTGGCAGTGGTGAGGGGGGAGACAATGTGGAAGGGGAAGCCTGATATGGGGGCTTGTTGCATCCTACGTTCATCCTGCAATGTATTTGATCAACAGCAGTAGGGTGGTCAATGGCCATAGATGGGATTAATGTGGGTGTTTTTTCTGGGTCTTGGGGAGATGTGCGGCAGGGTTTGTGTATATGTAGGGTGCGAAAGGTTGTTTGTTTCGGCAGGCGATGTGTGTTGATGTGCAGGAGGCAATGTGGGCATTATCATGGGAAGGTGTGCGTGTGTGGGTTGTGAATTTGTATGGGACCTGAGGCCCCAATAGTTCCCCATTTTCTGTGAAAGGTAGCTATGTCTTGGCTATATTTCAGTCTATCTTGTACTTCTGTATTTTCTACAGTCTGTATGACTTGCCATGTGATATCGAAACATCTATCGCAGAAATGGAGGTTCTTCCCTCTTGTATTGTACGCCTCATTTATTGGTGACAAACCTATGCAAATCCAGTGGTATGGTTGCTTGCATATCCGACATGCGGTGCCTTCATGCATGTGTATATTCATCTTACAACTCGTACAGTTGTCTCTGGTAAACTTTTTTGTTTTTGTTTTTGTTTTTCCACCCGCCCTTACATGGGGGAGAGAGAGAGAGAGAGAGAGAGGGGGGGGGGGGGGGGGGGCTTGGAGGACAAGGAGGTGTTTGTTACGCGGTTTGTGGGGGTGGGGGGGGGGGGGGGAGTGCCACTCGTTTACACTCGTTATGTTTAAACTTTAAGTAACTTTAAGGTAAACACTTTCAATAATTATCTTATGAAACAGAATTCTCACTGCCCTAACCACTTTTCCCGTTTTTGGTCGACTGTTTAACGGAATATACGGCACTCTAGGAAAATAACGAACTTTCCAGAGTGCCTATACCTGTATAATATAGTATCTATTTTAATTTTATATTTTACATATCAACTTGATTCAACACTGCTCAGGTTCGAATTTTCACCACATTTGGTTGCGTGGGAGATCTTTCTCTCCAATAACGTCACTACTAACCTGCGATATGGTCGAGAAATAATCTGCACTGATTAATTTCGTTAAATATTGTTTTTCTCTGTTTGCTATTATTTACGATTTTTGTTTTGTCGGTACCCTTTCCTGTCGAGGTTAAGTTTCGCTTTTGGTAAAATCGTATAGGGGGAGGGGAGGGGACGTGTCCAGGAGAGCGAGGGGATATATGTGTTTATGGTCTTTGCGGTCACCGAGGGTATTTTGTTTTACAGCATACGTCCTGTTCCCAAGCTAAAAGTTAAAAGTTCCCCTGACTTTAATTCTCTGTATTATACTTTCCTAGTTTATATACGTGATATACGATGTTCACTATCACTTTTAACTTAGGCTTCCTATTTTCCCATAGCCCTGTTTGATTTCATAGGACTATATAGCTAACACTTTGCTTTGGGACGTAACGGTTTTTTCTTTCCCTTCTTCTTTCCACCCGCCTTATGGGCCTGCCCTAGGTCTGTCCTAGACCAGCGCCGTGGCACTGCTGTAGGAGTTAACGGATTTGTTCTCCAAAACGCGTATATCTCTCCAGATATTTTATCAATCGGTTCGATTTTGCACTTCACAGAACCGCGACACTACGTTTGTTTTTGTGTGTGATTTTTTGGAAGTTTAATCACCAGTATCCCGCGGGATAGTCGAAAAATCCCGGACCGCGACGGATGTGACCCTCCTCTCTGACTGACTCTGAGCTACATATATATATTATATATTTATATATACAGTATATAATCTGTATATTCACATATTTTTTAGTTTCCTCGCTAGACCTTCATCAAGCATAGAAAAATACCCCCTTAGACCCCCCTTCAAGATAAATTTTACATTTGTCGGTAGAAAAACTTTCCCGGCCGAAGGCCGGTTCATCTAAAAACTTCAGGCTCGCTATCGCTCGCCAGGAAAAATTCGACACCTAAATGGCACGTAAGGTCTTAAAATTGACAACGAAATGGGGCGAAAGGTGTTAACATCGCTAAACTAATGGGACAAACGTCTTAAAATGTCAAAACTAATGGGGCTAAACACGAAGGAGAAGGGGGCCATCAAAACGACCCATCTCCCCTTAATGGGTGAGTATATTTAGAGTGAATATCCTTAGTGTATTGTATTAAATGGGTTTACTAATACTACCAAGATACAGTACATTTATAAGAGTAGTAGTATTTTGGACACGTTATTTGCTCTTTTCATACCCAGATTTGTGCATCCGTCGGGATCTGAGGATTGGCTTATTACCGGTCGCCTCACTCTTGTTGTTGTTCTGCTTGTTGTTGTTCTGCTTGTTGTTGTTGTTGTTGTTCTGCTTGTTGTTGTTGTTCTGCTTGTTGTTGGTGTTGTTGTTGTTCTGCTTGTTGTTGTTGTTCTGCTTGTTGTTGTTCTTCTGCTTGTTGTTGTTCTTCTGCTTGTTGTTGTTGTTGTTGTTGTTCTGCTTGTTGTTGTTGTTCTGCTTGTTGTTGTTCTGCTTGTTGTTGTTGTTGTTCTGCTTGTTGTTGTTGTTGTTGTTGTTCTGCTTGTTGTTGTTGTTGTTGTGCTTGTTGTTGTTGTTGTGCTTGTTGTTGTTGTTGTGCTTGTTGTTGTTGTTGTTGTGCTTGTTGTTGTTGTTGTTGTGCTTGTTGTTGTTGTTGTTGTGCTTGTTGTTGTTGTTGTTCTACTTGTGGGATTGGATCATCCAAAAGATTGACAGCTGTTGACGGAGTTCTTCGGTGCTTTCCAACGTTTGTTTTGAGAGAGAGAGTGAGTGAGTGTGTGGGTGGGTGTGTGTGTGTGTGTGTGTGTGTGTGTGTGTGTGTGTCAGAGAGAGAGAGGGTATATTCAATGTAATATAATTATTAAGGGGAGATGGGTCGTTTTGATTTGGTCCTTTATGTATCTCTGTATTAGTTTATGTATCTCTGTATTAGTTTATGTATCTCTGTATTAGTTTATGTATCTCTGTATTAGTTTATGTATCTCTGTATTAGTTTATGTATGGATCTTCTTTTATTAGTTTATGTATCTCTGTATTAGTTTATGTATCTCTGTATTACTTTATGTATCTCTGTATTAGTTTATGTATCTCTGTATTAGTTTA
>CM064492.1:35573329-35633329 GCA_032716605.1 Paralithodes platypus
CAAGGTTCGAAGAGTCATGACACCCACACCGATGAAAGGTATCCTCCTCTTTAACCCCTTCTGTACAGGCTTCGTCTTATAACAAGGTTCGAAGAGTCATGACACCCACACCGATGAAAGGTATCCTCCTCTTTAACCCCTTCTGTACAGGCTTCGTCTTATAACAAGGTTCGAAGAGTCATGACACCCACACCGATGAAAGGTATCCTCCTCTTTAACCCCTTCTGTACAGGCTTCGTCTTATAACAAGGTTCGAAGAGTCATGACACCCACACCGATGAAAGGTATCCTCCTCTTTAACCCCTTCTGTACAGGCTTCGTCTTATAACAAGGTTCGAAGAGTCATGACACCCACACCGATGAAAGGTATCCTCCTCTTTAACCCTTCTGTACAGGCTTCGTCTTATAACAAGGTTCGAAGAGTCATGACACCCACACCGATGAAAGGTATCCTCCTCTTTAACCCCTTCTGTACAGGCTTCGTCTTATAACTTTATTTTTTATTTTTTTATTTTTTTATATATTCCAACTACTCCCTCTCGGGCATAGGCTGAGAGCCTGTACATGTCACCGCTCAACACGGTGAAGCCCGTGAGGTCTTGTTCCAGTCTGGGGAGTGAGACATGCAAAGCATCCATCATGGCTCGATGCAGCTCCATCTCTGAAGCGGCTGGTTGCTTCGCTCAAGTGCTTCACTGTCTCATCCTCCAGACTCAGACCCTCACTCTCAGAACGCCACCTATTGAGCAGTGAACTCACTAGGCATTGTCCCCCTGTAACATATTTTAATATGGGAATATTCATACAGTGTTATTTAATCAGGGAACAATGAGGGTATTTTTTTGACATTTCGGTGGGCTTTGTGGTAATGCACTGATACTAGGTACAGCACAAATTCAATCCCAATAATATCTTCCCATTGACATATCGGGATTTGAACCCGGGTCCATTGGATTACCAATCCAGTGGCATGACCACTCCACCACACCTCCCCTCAATTACATACTATTAGCTTATTTTATGAAGTTTAAAAAGTGCCTCCAGCAATTAACAGGCTTAGAACTATCTCACTTAACCTTTTTTACCACCACAGATCCTTCTTAAGCTGCTCAAAATCGTCTAAATATACCTACAATAAAATGAAAAAGACGCCCCGGTAAAGAAGGGGTTAAGGAGAGGCAGACCGTTTTCTGATCCCCTTTCTCCCTCGTGTTAAGCCCCATTTGTTTTGAGATTATAAGACGTTCGGTCCATTAGTTTTGCGATTTTAACACCTTTTGCCCAATTTCGTCAGTTTTAAGACCTTTCGTGCCATTTAGGTGTCGATTATTTCCTGGCGAGTGATAGCGAGCCTGCAATTTTAAGAGGAACCGGCTTACGGCCGGGCGAAAAATGTACAAATTTATCTTGAAGGGGGTCTATGGGATGGTTTCTAAGCTTGATGGAGGTCTAGGGAGGAAACTAAAATAATATATGAATAAATGAATTAATTGACCAAATAAACGGTCTGCCTCCCCTTAAGGCTCTATCACACATCAACTTTTATCCACAATTTTAATCTGGCATGTTCTGAAATACAATTAGATAAGACATTGTTCGCATAGAGAAACTCGAATCCGTTCAGCGTAGAGCAACAAAGTTAATCCCTTCCCTTAGAAATAAACCATACAATGAGAGATTAAGAGAACTTGATCTGTTTTCGCTTAAGAAACGGCGCATAAGGGGACAGCTGATAGAGTGTTTTAAGATACTAAAAGGATTTAGTAACGTAAATTCTAATAATCTATTTAAGATAGCCATAGAAGGTTCCACAAGAGGAAACAAGTTAAAACTAACAGGCAGGAAAGCGAACCTAGACATAACTAAAAATGTCTTCACCCACAGTATTATTAGTGAGTGGAATAAGCTCCCTAATGAAGTTATTGACAGTGACTCAATATACACATTTAATAAAAGGTTAGACTCATATCACAGAGAAGCTGGTCCGCAGTAGAACCTGATCACTGACAAGAGAACCTGGCAGAAATGAACACGTTTTCAGTTGAAGAGAACAGAAAAATAAGTGAAGGTGTGCATGCCTTTTCCTTTCCATTTCTAACTATGCTTTAAATTCCTTCATGCGATTTCCAAGCCCTGCAAGGTTATTCACTTCTAACTGTTTTCATGTACGGCACATTGCCGGAGGGAGCGGAGGGTGGGGAGAGAGCCTTCATCATTGCTATCCTTTCCTTCCACTTTCTCTTAGGATTGCTATCTCTACTAGGATTAAGTCCTGGCCACCTCGCAGGGATTGTAAGATCTGTGTGGCCAGTGTGTCTATGTAAATATATATTTCTCCCTCTCTCTCTATATATCTATATATCTATATCGGTGTGTGTGTGTGTGTGTGTGTGTGTGTGTGTGTGTGTGTGTGTGTACAGGTATATGTTATAACTGTGAGGTAGCCTGGGGTCTGCTACCACCACCCACACAGTTCAAGATCTGATCCTCTTTAACACTGTCCACCACCACCACCAATGACGTCACTCTTATACTGTCCATGCATCCCCCCCAAAAAAAAAAAAAATAACCACTACCTCAAGATGTGATCCCCTTTAACTGTCCACCACCAATGACGTCACTCTTATACTGTCTATGCAGCACAAGGAAGTGGTTAAGGGGAGGTGGGTGTTTCTGGACCCCCTTCTCCCTCCATGTTTAGCCCCAATAGTTTGGAGATTTTAAGACGTTTCACCCCTTTAGTTTGGCAATAATAAGAGGCTTCTCATTCAAGTGTCGACTTTTCTTGGGCGAGTGATAGCTAGTCTGTATCTTAGAAGAATGTGGCCTTCGGCCGGGACATTATTTCATCGACAAATTTACAAATTTACCTTGAAGGGGGTGGCAATTTTTTAGTTTAAAGGAAGTCTGGAAAGATAAAGATATGATCTTCCTTAACTTTCCACAACTGACGTCATATTTACACTGGTATTATACTAGTTGTAAAGTCTATCCACCCACAGCCCTACCAAGACACACACACACACACACACACACACACACACACACACACACACACAATTGTATATATATATATATATATATATATATAAAGTATAGTGTGAAAGGTGACACTAAATCGAGGGAGGGAAAGTTCAAAGAGAGTTGTAGAAGTGAGAGGATAATAAAAGAGAGAAAGGTTAAGTGCAAGAGAGAGAGAGAGAGAGAGAGAGAGAGGAAGGAGTTGAGATAAAGAATAGGGAGAGAAAGTAGAAATAAGAAAGTATGTGAGAGAGAGAGAGAGAGAGAGAGAGAGAGAGAGGAAGGATTTGAGATAAAGAATAGGGAGAGAAAGTAGAAATAAGAAAGTATGTGAGAGAGAGAGAGAGAGAGGAAGGATTTGAGATAAAGAATAGGGAGAGAAAGTAGAAATAAGAAAGTATGTGAGAGAGAGAGAGAGAGAGAGAGAGCGCGATAGAGAGAGCGATAGAGACAGAACATCAATAAATATAGCGTGTGATTTGAGGGGGGGGGTAATTTAATTATTTCACCATATATATATATATATATTCCATTTGACTATTGTTTGCATTAAGAATTCATATAGTTTTTTAACAGCTATTTCTGCATTCATATATTAATTATTTACATCATCTTTCATCACGCTATTTTTTATAAATAATATTTTTAAACGTTTTAATTTTTTCATGCGTCAGTTACATTTGTATCTAATTTACTAGTTTTTGTTTGTGTGCTGTTCCTATGTCAGTAAGCATATAATAGATTCATGTTTTAATGTATTCATCGTATTTTTATTGTGCTGGTTATTTTATTTTTAAAGTAATCGTAAGTGTGTGTGTGTGAGTGAATGTGTGTACAGTATATACTGTACATATATATATATATATATATATATATATATATATATATATATATATATATATATATATATATATATATATATATATATATATATATATATATATAATAATAAATTATATGCGTTTCCCCCAAAGCCAAAAATGTGGTAGAGCCAAATTCAAGGGAAGTTGGAGTCAAAATGCCTGGACACACGAAGTTAAAAGCAGTCTAAGTCATAGGATGAACTAAAGATTGATTGAGAGAGAGAGAGTTCCAAAATCCACTTGTCGAGAAGATGAAAGACTGAGAAAAATTGCCAATATATATAATATATATAGTATCAGGTAGGTTATAAGCGGAATTGCCAATATATATATATATATATATATATATATATATATATATATATATATATATATATATATATATATATATATATATAGTATCAGGTAGGTTATAAGCGGAATCGTAGATATTTTCACTTCAGAGCATATTACTTTGTACCCAATAATAGACTCAATTAATTATAGGCCCATTCTGCAGGGTATCTTAGACCCATAGTTATAAGGCGTATATGGAAACCTTATATTGTTAATATATCAAAATAATAATATTCCGTATATAACAAAATATTCATACAACTACTACTACTAATAATAATAATAATTCTAATAGTAATAATATTACAAATAATAATAATAATAATAATATTACTAATAGTAACCTCATTGTTTAGGTTATTTCAGTTACCCAGTGACAACACTATTATTGGACACATTAATTATTGTAAAATAGTGAAATATTAATGGTAGCCATAATAGTAAAAATAGTAAAACAATATATATTAGTATGATTAGAATAATATTGATAATAATGATAATAAACACAACAGCATCTAGCATTACTACTACTACAACTACTACTACTACTACTACTACTACTACTACTACTACCACTACTACAAAAGATAATAATAATAACACTAATAATAATAATAATAATAATAATAATAACCCGCATTTAGCTTTACTACTACTACTAATAATAATAATAATGATAATAATAATAATGTTATAAATTTTGTTCGTGTAAAAAATAAAAGTCCCTTTTAGCTAAAATAAAAGTCCCTTTTAGCTAAAATAAAAGGCCCTTTTAGCTAAAATAAAAGTCCCTTTTAGCTAAAAATAAAAGGCCCTTTTAGCTAAAATAAAAGGCCCTTTTAGCTAAAATAAAAGGCCCTTTTAGCTAAAATAAAAGTCCCTTTTAGCTAAAATAAAAGGCCCTTTTAGCTAAAATAAAAGGCCCTTTTAGCTAAAATAAAAGTCCCTTTTAGCTAAAATAAAAGGCCCTTTTAGCTAAAATAAAAGGCCCTTTTAGCTAAAATAAAAGGCCCTTTTAGCTAAAATAAAAGGCCCTTTTAGCTAAAATTAGACAATTTCGAAATGTGTTCCCAGAAAAGTGTTTTCATGCGTGTGTGTGTGTGTGTGTGTGTGTGTGTGTGTGTGTGTGTGTGTGTACATATGCAGTTGTGTGTGTTTGAACTCTATTTATAAAGAATAAAATCTTTATTCGTAGTTCAATCATATGAAGTTTTGAGAAAATTTTAATTTAAGAGGGGATGGTCTGTTTTTCTGGCCCCCCTTCTCCCTCATGTTTAGCCCCATTAGTTTTCAGATTTCATGACGCTTGGCCTATTAGTTTGACGATTTTAAGACCTTTCGTTCCACTTCTTTGTCAATATTAAGACTTTTCGTGTCATTTAGGTGTCGATATTTTCCTGGCGAGGGCTAGCGAGTCTGTAACTTTAGAGGAAGGCCGGGACATTATTCCTGGCGAGGGATAGCGAGTCTGTAACTTTAGAGGAAGGCCGGGACATTATTCCTGGCGAGGGCTAGCGAGTCTGTAACTTTAGAGGAAGGCCGGGACATTATTCCTGGCGAGGGATAGCGAGTCTGTAACTTTAGAGGAAGGCCGGACATATTCCTGGCGAGGGATAGCGAGTCTGTAACTTTAGAGGAAGGCCGGGACATTATTCCTGGCGAGGGATAGCGAGTCTGTAACTTTAGAGGAAGGCCGGGACATTATTCCTGGCGAGGGATAGCGAGTCTGTAACTTTAGAGGAAGGCCGGGACATTATTCCTGGCGAGGGATAGCGAGTCTGTAACTTTAGAGGAAGGCCGGGACATTATTCCTGGCGAGGGATAGCGAGTCTGTAACTTTAGAGGAAGGCCGGGACATTATTCCTGGCGAGGGATAGCGAGTCTGTAACTTAGAGAAGGGTCGGGACATTATTCCTGGCGAGGGATAGCGAGTCTGTAACTTTAGAGGAAGGTCGGGACATTATTCCTGGCGAGGGCTAGCGAGTCTGTAACTTTAGAGGAAGGTCGGGACATTATTCCTGGCGAGGGCTAGCGAGTCTGTAACTTTAGAGGAAGGCCGGGACATTATTCCTGGCGAGGGCTAGCGAGTCTGTAACTTTAGAGGAAGGTCGGGACATTATTCCTGGCGAGGGCTAGCGAGTCTGTAACTTTAGAGGAAGGCCGGGACATTATTCTATCGAAAAATTCACATTTACCTTCAAGGAGGGTCAGGGGGAGGGGGGGGGGGGTAGGCTTGATGGAAGTCTAGGGAGAAAACTAAATACATGATGAAAAGATAAATAAATGAGGAAATAAATACGCCCATCCCCCCTTAATTCATCTGTCCATAGATAGCAACTAGCACTGTATTTATACATGCCATTATAAGCGAGCCCACATAATATGAGGATCTTGTGTTCCAGTCCGGTAGAGAGAGAGAGAGAGAGAGAGAGAGAGGGGGGGAGAGAGAGAGAGAGAGAGAGTGTGAGAGAGAGGGGGGGGAGGGAGGGAGGGAATCGGTTTTCGAGTCGTAGAGAGCGAAAGAGAGAGGGTAGGTAGATAGATAGATATAGCTCGATAGAAGTCTGTAAAATTGTGTATTGGCAGATAAATATGTAACGAAACACAAAAAGCAAGGAAAGCAAAGATATCAAAGATTATTTCTTTATTTCTGTTTTTTTTTTTTTTTTAACATTGATGAAATTGTCTAGAAAAGCAATTAGGAGGGAGTGACTTTTTTATAACTTTTTGTGTGTTTTTTGTTTTGCCTGTTTTATTCTTACGACTGACTTCTCTATTTTACTTTGTTTTCGTATATTTGTTGTTATTTTATATTATTTGTTTCTCATTTGAACTTTATTATTTATTTTTTCCCACTGTTGCTCTCTCACACTCACACACACTCACTCTCACACACTCACTCTCTCTCTCTCTCTCTCTCTCTCTCTCTCTCTCTCTCTCTCATTCACTAATTTCCCCCCAGCCAATCAGAGGCCAGACAGGAAAGGCCGTGATCTCATTGGCTGTGAAGGGTTGGCGTGAAATTCTGAGAAATTTCAGATTGCATCTATTACCTAATCTCTCCCTTGGTCTTCTATCTATCTATATATTTATCTATCTATCTATCTATCTATATATCTAATCTATCTATCTATTTATCTTTATCTATCTATCTATCTATCTGTCTATTTATATATATATATCTATCTATCTATCTATCTATTTATATATCTATCTATCTATCTTTATATATCTATGTATCTATATCCATTTGTTTCTCTTACATTTTATACATATATTTATTCATCATCTGTCTGTTACTCTAACTTTGCATTATATAGCTCACTCTTTATAACTATATAAAATTATCCTTACATTCATAATAAGGAGGTGAAGCCTAGAAAAGGTAAATTGTTAGAACTTAGATCAATAATTTGCTCCTGTGTATCAAGTTTATCGATCGTTATTTAAGGGGGGTGACCTGCATTTTTTGTTTTCTCTCTTTCTCTGGGTTTTATTCATACGGCCCCATTCAGCCTACGGTTTTAAGACGTTTATCCCCATCCAGGTGTCAATTTCTTCTTGGCAACCGATAGCGAGCCAGCATTTTATGAATAAATCCGGCTTCGCCGGAGACATTTTTTTATCGAAAAATTTACATTTTTAGCCTGCTGTCAAAAATATGTTTTTTAAATATGCTGGCTCGCTACCGCTCGCCAGGAAAAAATCAACACCTGGATGGGGATAAATGTCTTAAAACAGTAGGCTGAATGGAGCCTAATGGATACAACCCAGAAAGAGAGGGAGAGAGAGAAAAACCGAGGTGTGCGCCCCTAATCCACTGCAGGTCCATGACAGGAGATTAGAGCCGTAACAAAGTGCACTCTACTTCAATTAAATTCCATGTATAACTGTTACTGACATAAACACATATATTGTACATATTCAAAGATGTACAATAGTCATACATTATCAAGTAGTTACTTTGTTCTTGGCAATATGGACTGATATGTATTTTGCCATGATCCTTTACATACATACACTGATCGGTGGTAAGGTTGGTTACTGTGGATATGGTAATCAATACACTGATCGGTGGTAAGGTTGGTTACTGTGGATATGGTAATCAATACACTGATCGGTGGTAAGGTTGGTTACTGTGGATATGGTAATCAATACACTGATCGGTGGTAAGGTTGGTTACTGTGGATATGGTAATCATTACACTGATCGGTGGTAAGGTTGGTTACTGTGGATATGGTAATCAATACACTGATCGGTGGTAAGGTTGGTTACTGTGGATATGGTAATCAACACACTGATCGGTGGTAAGGTTGGTTACTGTGGATATGGTAATCAATACACTGATCGGTGGTAAGGTTGGTTACTGTGGATATGGTAATCAATACACTGATCGGTGGTAAGGTTGGTTACTGTGGATATGGTAATCAATACACTGATCGGTGGTAAGGTTGGTTACTGTGGATATGGTAATCAATACACTGATCGGTGGTAAGGTTGGTTACTGTGGATATGGTAATCAATACACTGATCGGTGGTAAGGTTGGTTACTGTGGATATGGTAATCATTACACTGATCGGTGGTAAGGTTGGTTACTGTGGATATGGTAATCATTACACTGATCGGTGGTAAGGTTGGTTACTGTGGATATGGTAATCAATACACTGATCGGTGGTAAGGTTGGTTACTGTGGATATGGTAATCAATACACTGATCGGTGGTAAGGTTGGTTACTGTGGATATGGTAATCAATACACTGATCGGTGGTAAGGTTGGTTACTGTGGATATGGTAATCAATACACTGATCGGTGGTAAGGTTGGTTACTGTGGATATGGTAATCAATACACTGATCGGTGGTAAGGTTGGTTACTGTGGATATGGTAATCAACACACTGATCGGTGGTAAGGTTGGTTACTGTGGATATGGTAATCAATACACTGATCGGTGGTAAGGTTGGTTACTGTGGATATGGTAATCAATACACTGATCGGTGGTAAGGTTGGTTACTGTGGATATGGTAATCAATACACTGATCGGTGGTAAGGTTGGTTACTGTGGATATGGTAATCAATACACTGATCGGTGGTAAGGTTGGTTACTGTGGATATGGTAATCAATACACTGATCGGTGGTAAGGTTGGTTACTGTGGATATGGTAATCATTACACTGATCGGTGGTAAGGTTGGTTACTGTGGATATGGTAATCAATACACTGATCGGTGGTAAGGTTGGTTACTGTGGATATGGTAATCATTACACTGATCGGTGGTAAGGTTGGTTACTGTGGATATGGTAATCAATACACTGATCGGTGGTAAGGTTGGTTACTGTGGATATGGTAATCAATACACTGATCGGTGGTAAGGTTGGTTACTGTGGATATGGTAATCATTACACTGATCGGTGGTAAGGTTGGTTACTGTGGATATGGTAATCAATACACTGATCGGTGGTAAGGTTGGTTACTGTGGATATGGTAATCAATACACTGATCGGTGGTAAGGTTGGTTACTGTGGATATGGTAATCAATACACTGATCGGTGGTAAGGTTGGTTACTGTGGATATGGTAATCAATACACTGATCGGTGGTAAGGTTGGTTACTGTGGATACGCTAATCATCACACTGATGGGTGGTAAGGTTGGTTACTGTGGATATGGTAATCAATACACTGATCGGTGGTAAGGTTGGTTACTGTGGATATGGTAATCAATACACTGATCGGTGGTAAGGTTGGTTACTGTGGATATGGTAATCAATACACTGATCGGTGGTAAGGTTGGTTACTGTGGATATGGTAATCATTACACTGATCGGTGGTAAGGTTGGTTACTGTGGATATGGTAATCATTACACTGATCGGTGGTAAGGTTGGTTACTGTGGATATGGTAATCAATACACTGATCGGTGGTAAGGTTGGTTACTGTGGATATGGTAATCAATACACTGATCGGTGGTAAGGTTGGTTACTGTGGATATGGTAATCAATACACTGATCGGTGGTAAGGTTGGTTACTGTGGATATGGTAATCAATACACTGATCGGTGGTAAGGTTGGTTACTGTGGATATGGTAATCAATACACTGATCGGTGGTAAGGTTGGTTACTGTGGATATGGTAATCAATACACTGATCGGTGGTAAGGTTGGTTACTGTGGATATGGTAATCATTACACTGATCGGTGGTAAGGTTGGTTACTGTGGATATGGTAATCAATACACTGATCGGTGGTAAGGTTGGTTACTGTGGATATGGTAATCAATACACTGATCGGTGGTAAGGTTGGTTACTGTGGATATGGTAATCAATACACTGATCGGTGGTAAGGTTGGTTACTGTGGATATGGTAATCAATACACTGATCGGTGGTAAGGTTGGTTACTGTGGATATGGTAATCATTACACTGATCGGTGGTAAGGTTGGTTACTGTGGATATGGTAATCAATACACTGATCGGTGGTAAGGTTGGTTACTGTGGATATGGTAATCAACACACTGATCGGTGGTAAGGTTGGTTACTGTGGATATGGTAATCATTACACTGATCGGTGGTAAGGTTGGTTACTGTGGATATGGTAATCAATACACTGATCGGTGGTAAGGTTGGTTACTGTGGATATGGTAATCAATACACTGATCGGTGGTAAGGTTGGTTACTGTGGATATGGTAATCAATACACTGATCGGTGGTAAGGTTGGTTACTGTGGATATGGTAATCATTACACTGATCGGTGGTAAGGTTGGTTACTGTGGATATGGTAATCATTACACTGATCGGTGGTAAGGTTGGTTACTGTGGATATGGTAATCATTACACTGATCGGTGGTAAGGTTGGTTACTGTGGATATGGTAATCAATACACTGATCGGTGGTAAGGTTGGTTACTGTGGATATGGTAATCAATACACTGATCGGTGGTAAGGTTGGTTACTGTGGATATGGTAATCATTACACTGATCGGTGGTAAGGTTGGTTACTGTGGATATGGTAATCAATACACTGATCGGTGGTAAGGTTGGTTACTGTGGATATGGTAATCAATACACTGATCGGTGGTAAGGTTGGTTACTGTGGATATGGTAATCAATACACTGATCGGTGGTAAGGTTGGTTACTGTGGATATGGTAATCAATACACTGATCGGTGGTAAGGTTGGTTACTGTGGATATGGTAATCATTACACTGATCGGTGGTAAGGTTGGTTACTGTGGATATGGTAATCAATACACTGATCGGTGGTAAGGTTGGTTACTGTGGATATGGTAATCAATACACTGATCGGTGGTAAGGTTGGTTACTGTGGATATGGTAATCAATACACTGATCGGTGGTAAGGTTGGTTACTGTGGATATGGTAATCATTACACTGATCGGTGGTAAGGTTGGTTACTGTGGATATGGTAATCAATACACTGATCGGTGGTAAGGTTGGTTACTGTGGATATGGTAATCATTACACTGATCGGTGGTAAGGTTGGTTACTGTGGATATGGTAATCAATACACTGATCGGTGGTAAGGTTGGTTACTGTGGATATGGTAATCAATACACTGATCGGTGGTAAGGTTGGTTACTGTGGATATGGTAATCAATACACTGATCGGTGGTAAGGTTGGTTACTGTGGATATGGTAATCAATACACTGATCGGTGGTAAGGTTGGTTACTGTGGATATGGTAATCAATACACTGATCGGTGGTAAGGTTGGTTACTGTGGATATGGTAATCAATACACTGATCGGTGGTAAGGTTGGTTACTGTGGATATGGTAATCAATACACTGATCGGTGGTAAGGTTGGTTACTGTGGATATGGTAATCATTACACTGATCGGTGGTAAGGTTGGTTACTGTGGATATGGTAATCAATACACTGATCGGTGGTAAGGTTGGTTACTGTGGATATGGTAATCAATACACTGATCGGTGGTAAGGTTGGTTACTGTGGATATGGTAATCAATACACTGATCGGTGGTAAGGTTGGTTACTGTGGATATGGTAATCAATACACTGATCGGTGGTAAGGTTGGTTACTGTGGATATGGTAATCATTACACTGATCGGTGGTAAGGTTGGTTACTGTGGATATGGTAATCAATACACTGATCGGTGGTAAGGTTGGTTACTGTGGATATGGTAATCAATACACTGATCGGTGGTAAGGTTGGTTACTGTGGATATGGTAATCATTACACTGATCGGTGGTAAGGTTGGTTACTGTGGATATGGTAATCATTACACTGATCGGTGGTAAGGTTGGTTACTGTGGATATGGTAATCATTACACTGATCGGTGGTAAGGTTGGTTACTGTGGATATGGTAATCAATACACTGATCGGTGGTAAGGTTGGTTACTGTGGATATGGTAATCAATACACTGATCGGTGGTAAGGTTGGTTACTGTGGATATGGTAATCAATACACTGATCGGTGGTAAGGTTGGTTACTGTGGATATGGTAATCATTACACTGATCGGTGGTAAGGTTGGTTACTGTGGATATGGTAATCATTACACTGATCGGTGGTAAGGTTGGTTACTGTGGATATGGTAATCATTACACTGATCGGTGGTAAGGTTGGTTACTGTGGATATGGTAATCAATACACTGATCGGTGGTAAGGTTGGTTACTGTGGATATGGTAATCAATACACTGATCGGTGGTAAGGTTGGTTACTGTGGATATGGTAATCATTACACTGATCGGTGGTAAGGTTGGTTACTGTGGATATGGTAATCATTACACTGATCGGTGGTAAGGTTGGTTACTGTGGATATGGTAATCATTACACTGATCGGTGGTAAGGTTGGTTACTGTGGATATGGTAATCAATACACTGATCGGTGGTAAGGTTGGTTACTGTGGATATGGTAATCAATACACTGATCGGTGGTAAGGTTGGTTACTGTGGATATGGTAATCATTACACTGATCGGTGGTAAGGTTGGTTACTGTGGATATGGTAATCATTACACTGATCGGTGGTAAGGTTGGTTACTGTGGATATGGTAATCAATACACTGATCGGTGGTAAGGTTGGTTACTGTGGATATGGTAATCAATACACTGATCGGTGGTAAGGTTGGTTACTGTGGATATGGTAATCATTACACTGATCGGTGGTAAGGTTGGTTACTGTGGATATGGTAATCAATACACTGATCGGTGGTAAGGTTGGTTACTGTGGATATGGTAATCAATACACTGATCGGTGGTAAGGTTGGTTACTGTGGATATGGTAATCATTACACAAATATTAACCCCTTCTGTACCGGCGACATCTTTTACATTTTATTCTAGCTATATTTAGATGATTTTGTGCAGCTTACGAAGGATCTATGGTTGCTAAAAGGATTAATCTAGATACTTTGTAGCCTTTTAATGGTTAGAGGTCCTTCCTAAACTTAATATAATCAACTAATAGTTGCCAGAATATAATTAAAGAACGTCACCGGTACTGAATGGGTTAAAAGTGCAAATTTACATTATAAAAACAGAATTTAGTTAATTAAAATGTCTCGTGTATACTAATATCTCACTTGTTGTAGCCATACTAATAAATATTATAGATACATACATACATACATACATACAATTTTAAGACTGAGTGTTCCACACATACTTACAGTTTCAATCTCTTGTCCTAATGGCGGCGTTCCAGGCAACCCTGTTAAGGGCTGCTTCACTTGTCAAGTTTTTGGATTTGAGATCGGCACGTATAGTCCAATCCCAGGTCTTCCTCGGTCCGCCCCTTGGTGCAGCTCCCTCCACAATCACAGACCTGCATCTTTTCACCCAATTTTGTTCATCCATTTTCTCCACATGTCCATACCATCCCAGTCTACTTGTACGCATCTCCTCGCTAATACGCTTTATACCTAAACGTCTCCTCAGCCCATCATTTGTTATTCTATCCTGTAGCCTGGCCCCACACATCCATCTCGCCATTCTCATCTCATTACATTCCATTCTGTTGCCATTCTCTACTTTAACGGCCCATGTTTCTGAGGCATACATCATTGCACTTCTAACACATGAGGCATACACCTTTCCCTTCAGGAGGAGAGGCATTCTTTTCATGGTCAGAATTGGCAGCAGTTCTCTGAACTTCCCCCAGCCACATCTAATTCTAGCGACAGTGGCAGCCTCGGCCCCACCACCGGCAGAGATGGTATCTCCTAGGTAACAAAACTTGTCCACCAGCTACAAAGACTCATTTACAAAATTCACAGCCACAAGATCATCATTTAACACAAGCTCGCCTTTGCACACTACGCACTCAAATTTCTCTATTTCTGACTTATCCTTCGGCAGGGGTCCTTTTATTCTACTACAGCGCTTACTCCCATGGTGCACCCAACATCAACAGATGCTACACCGAATCGACTTAGCGCCCATACCCTTTCCACACACTGCACATGGGTATGCACCGCTCTTTTCCACATTGCCTCGTCTCAATCTACAATGCATAACCTTGGTTTTGTTAATATTGACTCCTAAGCCCTTGCTCGCCATGCCCTCTCTCCATCTTCTGAATTTGGCCTCAGCATCTTGCACATTGTCAGCTATTAGGACTAAATCGTCTCCATAAAACAGTTCCAACGGGAGTCCGCCTCTAAAAATTCTAGACAGTGCCTCCAGGACCATAATAAAGAGGAGGGGGCTTAACACTGAGCCCTGATGAACTCCAACACGGACTGTGAACTCCTCACTCAGTACAGCTTTTACCCTCACCGCAGTTCGTGAATCCTCATACATCTTCATTATCACATGCACCAGCCACTCTTCCACACCATGTTTCCTCATAGCCCACTGCACAACATCTCTAGGCACCATGTCAAAGGCCTTCTCCAGGTCTACAAACACAAAGTAAAGATGCCTGCCTTTTAGTAAGTATCTTTCCTGTATCTGCCTGACTATGAAGATAGCATCGGTTGTACCACGTCCTGGCATAAAACCAAACTTCATATCATCAATGGAGATGCTTTGCCTGATCAAACCCTCAAAGACTCTCTCACAGACCTTCATGATTTAGTCAAGCATTTTCAGGCCCCTATAATTACCTCTATCTAGTGCATCCCCTTTTCCTTTGTATATATTTACTATTACACTTTTATGCCAATCCTCGGGAAATTTCTCATCATTAATAATAGTGTTTATCATCTCAGTGACTAAGTTGACTCCAGTCTCCCCTGAGGCTTTTATCATCTCAGCGACAATGTCAGAGCACCCTGGAGTTTTACCGTCCTTAATTTTATTGATTGCGTCGCTCACTACAGCTGGTGCTATCAAAGGAGGGGGTCCAGATAATGTTTTTTCGATACTAAGCTGTTCCTTATCCCATTCAAACTCTACATTTAGCAATCGTTCATAGTGTGCCTTCCATGCTTCTCTGATTTACTAGTTATTATAGATAATATATTATTATATTATAATAGACTAGGCATTATAGATATACTAATAGATATTATTCTCAAATGCAGATTTCTTAAGTTTTCAAGCCATACTAATAAATATTGTTCTCTTCTTTGCAGAAGTTGCCCGTACTAACCAACAAGAGCAACTCCTCCTCCCGTGTGAACCTCCCCCACGATGCCACCCCCCGCACCGGTACAGTACCCACCGGAACCAACGACCCGGAAGTACTCTCCGCGGGCGGCGGGCGGGGGAATAGAGTCGTTGGTGGTGATGGTGTTGGGAACGTTAATACCGGTACGGGACAGGTGGGAGCGGCTGGTTCGCTTCCTGTACTAAATAATAACAAAGGGGAGACAGATTCCCCGCGGGCTTCGTCTAGGCTGGTTTCCGGACATAAGAATACCACTTCTAGTTCATCCAACCGGGGAGATGCCAGCCCTAGTGCACTACCACTTTCACCTCAAGGTAAGAATAGAAAATATATTATAGTTTAAGTGTATAAATAAAGATAACTAGAAGCGCAATACGCAACCTTGTTGGAACCATCTTATATTGTCGACCCGGAATGGCAGCAGATCAAGACTTAACAAATGTGATAAACACCTGAAACGGAAGGACAGGGACAGAGGAGGAGCCTTAGGCTACCTCCAGTTCTAAGCAGAAGACACAGGATATAATCTCGGTGAAGATAACGCGAAAGAGGTTCCTGAATACTATGGATCAGCTCGTTGAAGTGCACCTCCTAGCATAAGCTCATTGGGGTTATTATATGTATATATATCTCTCTCTCTCACCTTGTATATTATATGTATATATCTCTCTCTCACCTTTTGGAACCCATTTGGATGTTGAACCAGTCTGGGTCTCTCAGCCGTATTCTTAGACGTGTGGGGTGGGTGTCATCCAGCCTATAATGAACCGAGATATTGGAACCGAGTGCTAATTTATGATAGAGAACGTGGAAAATCTCAAGTTTTAAAAGCTAACAACTTATTCCGTCTTATTTCGTTCATTTAGGAGTAGGGTTTCACGGTGGGAAGGTTCAAGGGGAGATGGGTCGTTTTGCTCATCTATGTATCTTTTTGTTATTTTGTTTATTTCCTCCCTAGACCTCCATCAAACTTAAAAAGAAAACGTTTTCAATATTCGTATTCGTATTCGTGTTCGCATTTCCATTCATAGCTATTTGCAAATATGCGAATATGTTCACGAAACCAATAGAATATATACAAAAATTTAAATATTACATTTTAAAGTTAACACAAACGAATAAATAACAGTGTAGATGTGCGTTGGGGCCGCTAAAGTGGAATGGAGGAGGACTGAGCAGTGTTGCTACTTAACTGTATTTAATAGTACCAGATCAAACTAGTGAAAAGTAGGCCTACCAAATTATTCTAAAGTGGAATCACTGCCCGGTAAACGAACGTGTGCTGAACCTGGACATTTGAACCGTTGCAATATTGCCATTTCAGACATATCCAATGTAATAGCATGTCACTAAAATATATTTCACCATATTTCCTCACTGATGTCGTATTTAGTACCAGATATGGACTATTTTATTGGAAAATGTATAAAATGTACTTGAGAGAGTCAAATGTACACAATCTGGTACTTTAGTACCAAAAAAGCGGCAACATTGGGACTGAGGACTGGAAACATAGAAAATTTAATGGATTTAATTTTAATTATTCAATTTGCTATGGCTGAACTCTTACAATACATTAATTCATACAGTTAATTTATGATATTTAAGAAATTACACATTCACATCGTCATTAACTTCTGGTAATTAATTTCATAGTAATTTAATTGAAGTTTGTTGGTGACATAAAAATAATTACCAGTTCTTGAAGGATGAAATAAGGATTGAAATATTCGCTATTTGTATTCGTATTTCCGAATTTTACAACAAAAAATTCGTATTCGTATTCGTATTCGCAAATAGTGAACATTTATATTGGTTCCATCTCTAATAACACATATATACTGTACAGGTGTAACGTAATAATAAATGTTGAATATCTCCCTGCCTTGTAGTGTATCCCCAGTGCAGGCACACACACTCACACACACACCACACACAAATACTCACATACACACACACACACATATACACATACCCATATACACACACAAACACACCATACACACATACTGTACACACACACATACTGTACACACACACACATACACAGACACACACACACACACACACACACACACACACACTCACGCTCACACACACATACATACACACTCACTCTTTCTCTCTCCATCTTAGCAACAGGGCCCCTCTTTTAAAATTTATCTTTCTTTCCTCGAGACTCAATACCTGGGCCCTGTAGCCTAGGTGAGAGAGAGAGAGAGAGAGAAAGAGATTAATATGACATTCCTTTGTGTGTGTGTATGTGTGTGAGAGAAAGAGAGTGTGTGTGTGTATGTAGGCTGTGTCTCCAGTATGACAGAGAGAGAGAGGGAAAGAGCGACCGAGGGTCATAAGACGCGCTTGCACGCGCGTGTATGTGTGTGTGTGTGCGTATGTCCATTACGTCAGAGAGAGAGAGAGTAAAAGATAAAGAGTAATAGAGAGAGCGAGCGAGATTCATATGAGGTTTGTGTGTGTGTTTGTTTGTTTGTGTTCATTACATCTAAGAGTTAGCAAGAGAAAGAGAGAGAGGTTCATAAAAGGGTTGTGTGTGTATGTGTGTGTGTGTGTCAAAGAGAGAGAGAGAGAGAGCAAGAGCGACCGAGATTTAGCTGACGTTTGTGCGTGAGTCCGTGTGTTCATTATGTCTGAGAGAGAGAGAGAGAGAGAGAGAGAGAGAGAGGTAGGTGGAAGGGGGGAGGGGGAGTAGAATATTATGAATAGAAAGGAGGGTGGGTATATTAATATAAAAGTGAGGGGGAAAATGAAAAACATATATATGTATAGTGATCAATGTGAGAGAGAGAGATATATATTTACATAAATGTACATAGATTTACATATATACACTGGCCACTCAGACCTTATGATCCAAACTAGGTGGTCAGGAATTAATTCTAGTATAAAAAAGAAGAAGGCTCTCTCTCCACCTTCCGTTCCCTCCGGCAATTATCATACATGAAAAAGTTGGAAGTAGTTATCCTTGCTGGGCTTCGAAATCCCCAGAAGGAATTTACAGGAAAGCTTGGAAAAATAAAATATGCAACTCTTCGCCTTAGTAGCATTTACAATTGGGGTTAATTGAAATCATCCAACCCATCACCCTTCGTAGTATGTACCGGTATATATTTAATGATGATTTATATAATTAGTATTCTTTATTTGTTTATTTATTTATTTTTTTTCTTCTTACGCTCTCTTCAGCTGAACAAATAATAACGGTGAAACTACTGCCTACTCCATACCATTTTTTCTGTGGTCTAGATTTTTCTTAGATGTATCTATAGAGGAGCTATCTATTACTGTATTTGGAAGTTTGTTCCACTCATCAATTACACTGTGAGTGAAGAATTTGTTTGTTGTATCTAGATTCCCTCTCCTACCTAATCATTTTAAATTGTTTCCTCTTGTAGATGTGTCTTCGGCTTTTTTTTAATATCTTATCTAGGTTAATGTTACTGAATCCTTTTAGAGAGAGAGAGGGGGGGGGGGATGACGAAGGGAAGGAGGGATGTAGATTAATAATGTGAAGGGAGGGAGTACAAAGGAAATCAAGCAACAACAGGTATAGTGACCCTTCTAGGCTGCTTGTCCTCCAAAACACTGAGGATCAAGTGTACAAACAGTGGTTTAGAGTGGGTAAGGGAACATTGGAAAGGGAACTACTGCCCTGGAACTAATGTCCGTGGCAGGATTAGGAAGTTAGTAGGGGACAGATGGGTTAGTAACTGAGAGGGGGATAAAATAAAGTTATTCATTTACAAACGCAGTCAGTCACGGGTTTGATGCGAGATATTTGTCTAAGCGGAGTTTAAATGAATCAACGGTGCTGCAGTCTATAACGTCTCGGGGAAGCCCATTCCACAAGTTGACAACTCGATTGAAGAAGAAATTCTTAGATTCGTGTGAGTTAAAAGATTTACCAATAATTTTGCAACCGTTTCCCCGCGTGTAATTAAATTGGTCGATAGTGAAGTACTTACTACAGTTCATATTGTCGATGCCTTTGATGATTTTGAACACTTTGAATTAAGTCACCTCTTAATCTGCGCTGGGTTAAAGGAAATAGATTTAATTCTCTAAGACGCTCTTCATATGGTTTGTTCTTTAGGCTAGGTATCATTTTGGTAACTCTACGTCGAACTCGTTCTAGCTTGTTTATATCTTTTTGGTAATAAGGGCACCAGGATTGAACGCAGTATTCCAGAAGAGGGCGGACTAAGGAATTGTAAAGGGTTAGGATAACTTCTTTGGATTTATGCTCAAATGACCTGCCTATAAAGCCAATTATTTTGTTTGCCTTCTTAACGACTTCTGAACATTGTTGACTCGGTTTTAGGTTACTCGATATTGTTACTCCCAGATCGGTTTCTCTGTTTACATTCTTAAGCTGAGTGCCATTCATCGAATAGTTTGCTTTCTCATTTAGGTATCCGATATGTAGTACTTTACATTTATCCGCATTGAAACTCATTTGCCAAATTTGGGCCCAACATGACAATTTATCTAGATTGTGTTGCATATCGTCAACTTGTTCTTTTGAGAGTACGCTATTTGCAATTTTTGTATCGTCAGCAAATTTTTAGATTGTACAGGTGAGACCCTCATCTATGTCGTTGATGTAAATTAGAAAGATAATTGGTCCTAGTACCAATCCCTGGGGTACCCCGCTACTTACATTGGTCCATTTAGATGCCTTACTGTTTATGACTACTCTTTGCTTTCTGTCGCTGAGCCAATTTTCTATCCATTTCAACACACCGTCTTGTATTCCATGCGCTTTTAGTTTTAGCAGTAAACGTTTGTGGGGAACTTTGTCAAAGGCCTTTTGAAAATCAAGGTATATATTATCTACAGCTTTACTCTCATCGTAGAGGTTGAGGATATCGTGGAAGAAGTCTAAGAGGTTTGTTAAACAGGAACGTTTTTTACGAAAGCCGTGTTGAGTATCTTTAAGTAAGTTATTTTCCTCTAAGTGATTTACGAGTCTGTCTCTTATGACCGTTTCTAGCATTTCACATACAATTGAGGTTAAGCTAATTGGACGATAGTTACTGGGTAGGGATTTGCTGCCTTCTTTTAATATCGGTGTTACGTTGGCTAGCTTCCACTGATCAGGCATAGTCCCAGACTGCAAGGATTTATTGAATAGCAATTTCAGTGGTTTAGAGAGCTCATCCTTAGTTTCCTTTAGAACTCTAGGCGAGATTGTATCAGGTCCAGGCGTTTTATTTACCTTGAGTTTATCTAAACAATTCAATACTTCTCTCTCTGTAACGGTGATATTGCTTAGAACATCTGAATTATCAATCTGAATCGGCGATGGTGTAGGGATATCACTGAGGTATTCGGTTGTAAAAACTCATGCAAAGAAGGTATTGAGGGCATTACTCATTTGTACTTCGTCTTTGGTGTATTCTCCATTTTCATCGACTAACGGTCCAACAGTTGAAGTAACTACTTTTTTTTTTCTGATATAACTATAGAATTCTTTCGGGTTTGTTTTACTTTGATTCGCAACATTTAACTCCAGGGTCTTTTTACTTTGCTTAATTAACTTTTTGGCTTTGCGTCGTAGCTCTACAAATTTCACCCGTTCTTCGTCATTTTGTGAGGATTTTAATCTATCATTAGCAAATTTTTTAGCAAGCAGACAGTCTGAAATATCTTTATTCCACCATTTGGGTTTATCATTATGGCCTGGACGCCGTATTTTCGATGGTATGCAGTCTTGCACTGCCTTAAGGTAAGTGGTTGTGAAACACTCCCAAGATGTATTTATGTCGTTGTTGTTAGTCAGAAAGCTCCAGTCAGTTTCTTTAAGCTTTGATTTAAGTTTATGAACATTTGCTTTCTGGAAATTAGGGACTTTCTCAATGCTGCTATTTGATTTGTTACTAGTAAACTTTAAAGTGAAAGTTATCGTTATCGTACGATGGTGATGGTCGCTGTTACTGAATTCATCACCAACATTCAAATTCTCTATTAATTCTTCTTTTGTTGCGAGTACAAGGTCAAGCACATTATTACCACGGGAGATTGTACAAATTGAAAAAGTGAACTCTCTTGCAAGTTAGCATAGAAGTCGTGTCCAGAGTGTGAAGTAAGAATATCGCCCCATTTAGTCACGGGTAAGTTGAAATCGCCAAGAATTACGGTATCTTGTATGTTAGTTATTTCTGCAATTTGTTCATAAATTTCACTGTCAGTTTGCACTGATTGAGCTGGGGGTCTGTATAGTAAAGCTAGTGTTATTTTAGTTCCTCGTTTATTATTTAATAGTACGTAAGATATGTCTATATTCTCAATTTGAGGTTTTGACATTAAGACGGGATTAACACTTTCCTTTATAAAAAACAGAACTCCTCCTCCATTTCTATGGACCCGACTTTTCTCAAACATTGTATAACCAGGAAGCGTATATTCGGCTAAAAAGTCTCTGTCTTCCGTATTTAACCAAGATTCTGTAATGCCGATTATATCATAATGTTCTGTAAACACGATTTCCTCTAGATCTGAAAATTTATTGCGTATGCTACGAGCATTTACATAAAACACCTTAAGAGTATTAGAGTTGGATGTTACCGATTGTGCATTGTCTGAATTTTCAGTTCGTATTTGACTTGCACTACCCTGCCTGGGTACCCCCTGTTGACCCCATTTTTTGAACGGAAATCCTTGACTGCATCGTTCAGCAGACGACCAAGACGTGCAGCTCCTACTTCATTTAGATGTACACCATCTCCTGAAAACAAAGATTTATCATAGTAAAAATGATCCCACGTGTCGACAAAGCCGCTGTCCTCCTCCCTGCAGAGTTTGGCTAGTCGGCGATTTGTACTGGTAGCTATGTTGTAGAATCAGTTTTCTACATCAATCCGGGGAACAATTCCTGAAATTAAGATTCTATTAGATTTTTCCTTGAAGGACCTGATCAGCCGCCGGTACTTGCAAAGTAGTTCCTCTGACCGCGTCCGTTGGACATCGTTAGATCCAACGTGGATGACGTACGTAGTGCTTGCGGGGGCGAGCCTGGAAACCTCTTCCACAGCCGCAACAATGTCGTCCACGCCGCCACCTGGGATACAGAATCGCTTTCTGGTCCTGGGTGCCCTGGCGCAGAACTCGGTTAATTGGCCACGGACCATGGAGTCGCCCACAAGCCGAACTTCTTCCGTTTCCTCTTCCTCGTCAATAGCAAGAATTTTGGAGCGGTTTTGGCATGTTGTCGGGATGACCTTCCTGGTACTGGTACTGGGATGCACATTGTTTCTCACTAACTGAAAGTTGTCCTGGGGCGGAGTGAGAGTAGAGTCATTATTATTTTCTGCAATATCTAAGGTAGCTGCTGGTGTGGATACCGGTACCGGTACTGTATGCACTGGAATGGCGGTTGACATCGTAGTGGTTTCTTGGGCCGAGGGCACTTCTACGTTGAGTGTGGCAAATTCTTGAAGGGATTCAAGCTTCGTAGTCAGGGCATCGATCTTGCGGTGAGCTGCATTCAATTCATCCGCAATCTTCTCTTGGAGCTGGCAAAATCTACAAATTTGGACATCAGTATCAACAAACATGGTAGGGCCAAATTTACCGGAACAACTCGTGCAGGTTCGTTGCGGCGCCATGACGATATAATCACAATATGCCTGAAAATCACACAAATTTATGTTAGCAAAATGGTACAATTAAAGCCTGAAAATCACAAAAAAATTATGTTAGCAATGTGATACAATTAATTCCTGAAAATCACACAAAATTTTGTTAGCAATATGATAAAATTAATATGCCTGTAAATCACAAAAAATATGTTAGCAATAGAACACAATTTATGCCTGAAAATAAAACAAAAATTGATGTTAGCAGTATGACACAGGTAAAGCCTGAAAATCACAAATGGACTAGAAATTTGGGAGGGGGAAGGGGGGTGCTCATAACAAAAGGTATGGGACAACATTGATAAAACTAGAGGCAAACAAAAAGAAAGAAATAGAATGGTCGATATATGGGAGAGAAAAAGAGAGAGAGAGACAGATAGAGAGAAAGAAAGAAAGAAAGAAAGAAAGAGAGAGACGAGGGAAATAAAGAGACTCATTGAACGTGTGTGTATCAGAGAGAGAGAGAAAGAGAAAATGAAAGAGAGAGAGAGAGGATCAATACTCGTCAACCCAGTCACACACACTCACTCTGACCCAGTTACCTACACACACACACACACACACACACACACATACACACACACACACACACACACACTCGCGCGTGTGTATATATGTGCACGCATTATAGTTCACTCTAACTCACACTCACCAAATGAATACTCACTATTTTTCTCGCACACACGCAGGATTTTTTTTCTCCATCCCTTAAAGGTGAACACACGATCATTTCTTTCCCGGCAGTTTTGATTGGCTTATTTATTTTCAGATATTTTTACATTGGCAATTGAATACTCTACAACTAACACAAGAACTTGGATTTGTAACGTTTATTCAATGTTTAAGTGAAACGTGGGTAGAATTGACCGTAGACATTATTAAAGATATCCCATTTCTAGCCTGAGTCACTGAAACGTTTTTTTGTGTCGGATACATTTTGAATTAATATCCAGGATTCGAAACTGCATAATAAATCGTAGGCTTGTCCACCATTCTTTAACTGTCTTCGTAGCCCAATGGATAAATGCACTGAATTTCGGTGTGAGCATCCTAGGTTCGAATCCCTGGACTGCCACATGTATTTGTTGATTTCATTAATTGAGTTTTGGAGTAAAGTCGGTTGGTGGAGGGAACATAATAAATCATAGGCAAATTTAACTGTATTGGTGGTTATTGTTCCTTGTTTTGTGTATGTATTTGTTTTGTGTTCATATGTTTTGTGTATGTATTTGTTTTGTGTTCATATGTTTGCATTTCTTGTCGGATTTTCAATTAACTGTGTTGGTGGTGTAATGGTTTAGATGCTTATGTTCTGCGTGTGGTGTCCCGAGCTCGAATCCCGGGAGGACCATATGCTTTCATTAGTTCATTCAAGTGCATTGGGGGTTTGTAATTGATGATTAATGTTAAGAACGGGGTGTTACTTAATATATTTTATTGAAAAGGACACACATTCTCTCAAAATTTGCGGACATTGAATTGACCTGGATATTTTAAGCGTCTGTTTTCCGCTACGTTTTACCATAGAATTTGAAGTTATCTATTTTCATTAACCCTTTGAGTACCAGCGACGTGTGTTATATTTCATTCTAGCTATATTTAGACGATATTATACAGTATAGCTTAGGAAGGATCCGTGGTAGTTAAAAGGGTTTGGTGAGATAGTTTGAAACTTTTATTATTGGTAAAGGTCCTTCCTAAGCTGAATAAAATCGTCTAATAGTTGCCAGAATATGATGAAAAGGACGTCCCTGGTACTGAATGGGTACAGTGTTTTTAAGGGGGCTTACCTCGTGTTTTGTTCTCTCTCTTTCTCCCTCTCTCTTTGGGTTGTATCCATTCGGCCCCATTAAGCCTATTGTATTAAGATGTTTACCCCCGTCCAGGTGTTGATTTTTTCCTGGCGAGCGGTAGCGAGCCAGCATATTTTGTTAAATGTTTTTGACAGCAGGCTAAATTTGTAAATTTTTCGATAGAAAAATATCTCCGCCGGATTTCTCCATACAATGCTGGCTCGCTATTGCTCGCCAGGAATAAATCGACACCTAGATGTGGATAAACGTCTTCAAACAGTAGGCTGAATGGGGCCGAATGGATACAACCCAGAGAAAAAAGCAGGTGACCCCCCTTAAGTTTGCCCCCAAGACCTCTTTAGTTTGCTCCCCGGACCTCCATCAAACTTTAAAATACGCCCGAGACCTCCTTTAAGAAAACAATTATACATTTTTCGGTAGAAAAATCTTCCTACCTAAGGACAGTTTCTTCTAAATTGCAGACTATCGCTCACCAGGAAAATATCGACACCTTAATGGTATGAAAGGCCTTCAAATTGACTATGAAATGGTGCGATATGTCGTAAAATCGCCAAACTAATGGGGGCAAGCGTCGTAAAGTTGCAAAACTAATGTGGCTAATCATTCAGGAGCAAGCGGTCCGGAAAAAAAAAAATTGAACTAGCTCTTGCGATTCAGGGTCCAAACGCACACACGCACAGTAGTTTCCCGCGTATGTGTACATGCTGGCAACCCCGCGATACACACAACCACGCACACACAGTTGCTCTTGACCTTGTAGCGAGCACATACAGCACACACACACACACACACACACACACACACACACACACACACACACACACACACACACACATATACAAAGAGAGAGAGAGAGAGATGAATACATGAGTTTACACTGAACGCATACTTGGCAATTATCTCTCTCTCTCTCTCTCTCTCTCTCTCTCTCTCTCTCTCTCTCTCTCTCTCTCTCTCTCTCTCTCTCTCTCTCACTCTCGGTGTATCTGAGATAGATACAGATAATTAGTTAGATAGAGAGATAACTAGTTAAATATAGCAAACTAGCAGGGGTACCCGGCGTTGCCCGGGTTCAAATAAGTCTACTACCATAATCACCATCATCTATCACTACTACCACAATCATCACAATACTACTACTACCATAATCACCATCATCTATCACTACTACCACAATCATCACAATACTACTACTACCATAATCACCATCATCTATCACTACTACCACAATCATCACAATACTACTACTACCATAATCACCATCATCTATCACTACTACCACAATCATCACAATACTACTACTACCATAATCACCGGCCTCGACCTCCCTGTGCCTCATTAAACGGCGACCTCGATTTCGGCCGCTAAATTACCTCCGATTTTGGATCTGACCTCATCCGTACCCCCATTTTGGGGGGCTGAAAACAACTTTCGTTCCATACACCTTTTCGATCGGAGGCCTCCTTCTTTCCCAAACGGCAATTTTTTTCAATTTGTTTTCAATTTCGGCCTCAAAACGACCTCCGATCGTGGCCTCACCCCCTCTATGACCTAACCCAGGTCAATTGACACCCACATGCAAAGTTTTAGCTCCCCAGGTCCAAAACTGCGGCCGCCTATTAAGAACACACAGACAGACAAACAGACACACGAACTGATTTAATAATATAGATATAAGGAGGTCTGGTATAGAGAGTCAAATATTTAAGGGGAGGTGGGTCGTTTAAGGGGAGGTGGGTCGTTTAAGGGGAGGTGGGTCGTTTAAGGGGAGGTGGGTCGTTTTGATTTGCTCATTTATGTATATATATTTATTATTTCATTAGTTTCCTCCCTAGACCTCCATCAAGCTTAAAAAGCACCCGCCCAAGACCCTCCTTCAAGATAAATGTGTACATTTTTCGATAGAAAAATTTCCCTATCGCTCGCCAGGAAAAAAGCGACACCTAAATGACACGAAGTCTTAATATTGACCAAAAATGGGGCGAAAGGTCTTAAATCGCCAAACCATTTGGTTTTCAGATTATAAGACGTTCGGTCCGAACGTCTTCTAATCTGAAAACCAATGGGGCTAAACATGAGGAAGAAGGGGGGACCAGAAAAATGGCCCATCTCCCCTTAACCTAGAGGAATATAGATCGATATAATATATATATATATACAGTATACAGGTATATATATATATATATAATTTATATATACATATACTATAGATGGAGGTATATGTAGATAGATAGGTATGTAGACAAAATAAATATAGATAGATAGATAGATGGATACATATATATAGATAGATAGATAGATAGATAGATAGATAGATAGATAGATGGATGGACATAAATAGTATATATAGGTAAATTGGTAGCTGGAAAGATATATAATGAGATAATTATATAGATAGCTAGATGCAGAGATACATGTATAGATTATTAGATAAACAGATGGAAAGATATATAATGAGATAATTATATAGATAGCTAGATGCAGAGATACATGTATAGATTATTAGATAAACAGATGGAAAGATATATAATGAGATAATTATATAGATAGCTAGATGCAGAGATACATGTATAGATTATTAGATAAACAGATGGAAAGATATATAATGAGATAATTATATAGATAGCTAGATGCAGAGATACATGTATAGATTATTAGATAAACAGATGGAAAGATATATAATGAGATAATTATATAGATAGCTAGATGCAGAGATACATGTATAGATATTAGATAAACAGATGGAAAGATATATAATGAGATAATTATATAGATAGCTAGATGCAGAGATACATGTATAGATTATTAGATAAACAGATGGATAAATGAAGAGATACTTAGATAAATAAATATATAGATAGATGGAAAGATACATATAATGATAGTTAGATATATAGATAGATAAATAAATATATAATTAGATAGATGGAGGGATACATATATAGAGAATTAGACACATAGATACATATAGATATATATATATATATATAGATAGAGGGATAAAGTAGATAGATAGATAGATAAAGTACAGATAGGGAGGTCTGATATAGCAGGTCAAATATTAAACCTACATAAAGGGGATGTACACATACGGTCACTACCCACCCTCACACGTACATACACGCACACAAGATTATACCTACACGAGAATATACGTACACGAGAATATACTCACACAGGAAGATACTTACACACAGGGTTATTGTTATTTTTGTGTGTATATATATATATATATATATATATATATATATATATATATATATATATATATATATATATATATATATATATATATATATATATATATAATTGTAATCAGAGTACTTACATTTAAATTGACTTGTAGTGAAATTTATCTTCTACTTATTATTTACCACTTACGAGTTTCAGGATACAAAGAAGTTGGAGCTGTAGTCATTGATAGTATGTAGAATTACCGGCTAAAATTGGGTCGTACATTTATGAATATTTTGAGCCAAGTTAACCATTCTTTCTATCCATCTTAAATGTATATTATTATTGCATGTTATTAGATATCTATATCTTGATAGCGTAATGGTTAGTGCGCGGAATTTTGGTGTATGTGTTCTAGGTTAGAATCCTTGGAGTACCACATGTATTCATTAGTTTCATTGATGTCATTAATTAGGTTTATTTGTAATTTAATTGGTGGGCTGGTGATAATATAAAATTACAGGCTCGCTATCGCTCGCCAGGAAAAAATCGAAACCTAAATGGCACGAAAGTCCTTAAAGGTGAATTCCAGGGATGAAACCTATTCAAACGACACTGTCCATTGGGATCTGTTTGGTTTTAGGTACATGATACTGAAGAACTTTCATCAATGCGTCCTAACAATATAGAAATATAGCTTATCTAAGTTATTTTATGTGGCGCGAACTGGCGTGTTTACCATGACGTAACTGTAGCCAATGGCGGGAACTCTCGACATGGGAAATGGGTGAATCTGTGATCTTTTTTATGTGAGAGACACTTATAAATTGTATGCATGTTTACAGCTCAACATTTGGCTTCACCACTGTCTGGTCAAGGGACCACGATATATAAATTGAACAGAAAACGTTACTATCATTAAGAAATAGGCCTTACAGCCGACCTCCCTAGATTCTGGACCAGGATAAAACACTCATAAACATTACCTGTATGTTTATTGTTGGCGAGATGGGATTATTTCTTGATGTGCACCACATCTTCAGGACGTTGTTTGATATTTTGCAGAGCTTGAGTATTGAATTGAAAGATATTAATTACGAAAAGCAGGCCGGACAGTCCAGAACTGCATGTCTTGTTTACAAACTAGGCTCTCCATACAATGGCGTCACTCCAGATCAGTTGAACTTGTCCAGCTGATCGCCGAGTTGCCAACAACATTATATACTAGTATTTTTGTCTGGAGTTTAATGGAATTATATCGATATTGACCATATATATATTACATATGCATGCCAAGGTATGACCCTGCATTAATCTTCGTTTTTTTCGTTCATCCCTGTAGTTCACCTTTAATATTGACAAAGAAATGGGGCGAAAGGTCTCAAAATCGCCAAACTAACGGAACAAACGTCGTAAAATATCAAAACTAATATGCTAAACATGAGGGTGAAGGGGGTCCGGAAGAAACGCCCCCTTCAAACCTCTCACCTCATATTATATTATTTCTTTGTGACAGTCTAATTTCGGAGGAATTAATTGCACCTTTTTGTTTGTCACATCCAGTCTAAAATAAATTATGTGTGCACTATTACATCATGAAAGGATCCCATTCAAATTATGTGTGCACTATTACATCATGAAAGGATCCCATTCAAATTATGTGTGCACTATTACATCATGAAAGGATCCCATTCAAATTATGTGTGCACTATTACATCATGAAAGGATCCCATTCAAATTATGTGTGCACTATTACATCATGAAAGGATCCCATTCAAATTATGTGTGCACTATTACATCATGAAAGGATCCCATTCAAATTATGTGTGCACTATTACATCATGAAAGGATCCCATTCAAATTATGTGTGCACTATTACATCATGAAAGGATCCCATTCAAATTATGTGTGCACTATTACATCATGAAAGGATCCCATTCAAATTATGTGTGCACTATTACATCATGAAAGGATCCCATTCAAATTATGTGTGCACTATTACATCATGAAAGGATCCCATTCAAATTCAAATTAAACAAAATAGGGATATAGTAGGATCTCCAGCGGCCAGCCATCAGACCTCTTAATTTAGTGTTGCCAATTTAGCTACTTTCCCGCTAAATCTAGAGGCATTTACTTCGATCTAGAGGGAAATTCTTACATCTAGCGACATGAATTCTAGCAATTTTCTGGAGATTGTGGCATTTTTCTAGTGATTTTTGGAATTTATTTACTATCTCAGGTCAGGTAAAGGTATTGAGGGATAAGCCTTTACAACGGCACATCGTATCTACTTTCTACTTCACCGGCCTTCTAGCGACTTTTGAGAACGGAGCTAGCGGTATTTTATGTCTTGATTTGGTAGCCTTGCATATTATTATTATTATTATTATTATTATTATATGAGATGCCGAAGTCTCCAACCAGGGTGCAGAAACACCATCAAGATGAATCCACACAAAACACCCGGAGGCACTGGAGAGAGACTATGGCAACTTAGGAAAAAATAAAAACATATACTGTATACTGTACTGTACATATACACACATTAAACACAGATAACATATTATGCAGTGGAGGATATCAAGTATAAATATAATACAATAAAATAGAATAAAATAAGTTTAAAAATTAGGATTAATGCTGCAAAAAAGCATTAACTCTAGACTTAAAAATGGAGATATGAGCTGAATTAACTAGCTCATTTGGCAACTTATTCCACAAGTCAACCATGGCCGGCACAAAACACCGTGAAAACTGTGTAGTAGAAAAATTAACACGGCTCATGGCAAGATCATTAAGATTGCTTGTGAATCTAGTTGCACGAGCCCGGACATAGAGCCCAGGCAGAACCCCATGTAAGTGATGCTGAGGGTTGTTAAAAACTTTAAATAAAAGACTAAGGGCACCAACTTTACTTCGATGACACAGATCAAGAGACAAATGAGGTAGAATAAAACTGATGGAATTTAGCGACCTGTCAAGCAACTTGAGATGGCAGTCAGCTGCTGATAACCAGACAGGTGAGCAGTACTCGAAATGTGGCAAAATAAAAACATAAAAAGACTTGATAACTGTGGCGTCACAAGCAAATGTTTTATAAACCTTGCGAAGCAGACCAATTTTTGGGGGAAATGGAAGAGGAGAAAGAACGAATATGCTTTTCAAAAGTAAGTTTGGGATCAAGAGTAACTCCTAACAAACGCAGTGTATCCACATTCTCAATTTGCTCGCCAGAAATGTGTAGATAAGGATGGGGAGGATCCAAGGTACGAGATCTGCTAATGATAATGGAGTGTGTTTTTACTAACGTTTCATGCCCCAAAGTTCACACCATTATGTAATTTTGGCTAAATCCCTATTCAGAGCAGTAGCAATTACGTGTCGATCTATTGGTGATGGAATTGACGCATATAAAGTTGTATCATCAGCATAGGAGATTAGTTTATTTTCAAGCTCGGAACACAGGTCAGCAGTAAAAATAATAAAAAGCAAAAGCCCAAGGACACTAGTTGCATAGTTGCATGAGGCCTCTCAGTCAGTACTGATGAGTCACACGGGAAAGATGTTGCCAATTTAGCTACTTTCCCGCTAGGTCTAGAGGTATTTGCTTCGATCTAGGGCCAACTCTTTACATCACACGATATGAATTATAGCAATATTATATAGATTGTGGCATTTAAGAGTATTATTGTAGAAATTGTGTTGTTATTCGAGCTATTTTCGGCCATTATTTACTATCTAACAAACTTGATATGGTAACCCTGTTTAAGTCATCAGGCCTCTCCACTTCAAGGAAGTTTCCTTTCAGGAATTTTAGGCCTAAACAGGAATTTTACAAATATAAAGAATTTTAAGGAATATCAGTTTGGAAGTAATGATTTTGCTGTTATCGAGTGATGTAATATGTATAGGTGTATAGCATGAAATAAATATGTAGTGACCTTGAGGAGGCTTGAGTGAGGGTAAGGCATTGAGACACCTCACTAAGCCAAAGCATCATGGCACAATTTTAAGTTTTTAAATTTCACAAATATGAAGTATTAATATTCATAAATTTACATTGTATTGGAATTTAAGACAAAAGTATGTATACTGTACAAAGACCATAAAAACTAAGAAATTTGTGAGGTTCGTATGAGGAATTCAGAATTACAGCTGTGGAAGCACTGGGCCTCTCAGTCACCACTGAAGAGTCACAGAGTAAACACGTTGCCTACGCGACTGCCCACTTATGACCGAACACGTGAGCCATTGTGGCAGTACTTCCATTATATATCTCGAACATCTGGTCAAGGATGTCGAGCTAAATGTAAATAATGTCAGCTGGAGGTACAGGATCTCGTGGTAACATTAAGAACACATATAAAAATATACCACCGGACCCAGCACACCCCTGGGCTAGGTCAGTGGTACCGCCTGCTAGCCATCAGACCACAGGGATCCTCACTCGCTCAGGTTGGTCAAGGTTATACAATGATGCTAAAGACAACAGACTTCATTGTAAAACAGTTAAATATATTGTATTTGCCCTTTTCTTTTTTTTTTTTTTTTTTTTTTTTTTTTTTTTTTTTTAACACAAACCTAAATGTCACATAAGTGTTAGCAGTCAACTGATGCATATATATAATGGCTGTGGCCGAGCGAAGGTAGTGGTGGAGGAAGGTGGAGGGTGTTAAGATAATATGCATATAGCCTATATGAATATGCTTTCCTCTCACTTAAACATTAGGCTACCATAGTGCGGTGGGAATATGAACATGATTAGATTAATATCCAGTATTCGAGAATGGATAATAAGTCGTAGGCATGTGCATAAACCTTTAACCGTATTGGTGATGTAATGGTTAATTAAGGGGAGACTCCAGGATGATTTTTATCTCAGCTTCTATAAGAGACTCATTGCTGGCCTTTTGCCACATGTACCGTCATGGTGTAACGTTGACTCGATGAGAAAATCAGCTCTCTATGTACGTGCGCGCGCGCGTGAGCGCAGAATTTCACAAAACAGTATTAACTCACTGAATTTTTTCCAAATTTCCCCCAATTTTGGCATGGCGTATCTTACAAGCATCCCCTACAAAGTAGCGTCAGCTTTCTCCCCTATAAATAATAGAAGGTGGTGAAAAAAAATATTTTATACCATTAGTTTGGGGTAGAGCTGAAATGTGATTTTCAAGGGGTCATATCTCCTAAATTTGCGGGAAATCGCCGAAAAAACGACGAGAGAATGTTCTTTTATATGCCAATTTGCTGTGGTTAGATGGGGAATGCATTTGGGCAATACCAAATCCAGTTAATAGACTCGTTAGGGCCAAAAAGTAATTACTAGCAATTTAATTTGTAACTTTTAGAGAAATGTAAATCTATTCTGGTGGTCTAGTTTTGTTACCCCTCCTACATAAATGTTTTCTATGGGGGAGCTCTACCTATAGAAAATAACCTTTGATGGCTAACTAATTTAAAATTTATTTTACACCCACATTTTAAGAATATATTCACTCGAATTGGACAAAAATCCTTGATATTGGGCACCCCAAAGGGGTACCTTAGGGATGTAATAAGGGTGTTTATGCCCTCATATGATCATTTATATTGCTTAGAGAAGCCCTTTAGACTACAGACACAAAAAAAAAAAAATTGTGATTGACTGAATTTTATTCAGTTTTGGGGGGGTCCTGGGCGAACCCCCGCCCCTGGGGGTTATGGATGCAATATGTGTTTTTGTTCCTTCCTATGCTATTCTCATATGTTGAAAGAAGCAGTTTACAGAGAGAACAAAAAACTTGAAATTTTGACCAGAGCCAAAAAAAAAAATGGAGTCTCCCCTAGGTGTCTAAAAATCTGTGTGTGATAACCCGGGTTCGAATCCTGGTGGATCACATAATTATATGCTTTCATTAATTTCATTGGAGGTGTTTGGTGTTGTGGTGAAATTAATAAAAAATAGATTATAGGCTACATTATTTCTAATATAAAGTAATGTTCTTATTAGCCTATGTCACATATGCATGGGTTTACAGCACTATGCACGTGTGAACAATGCGCACCCTGAAATGAGATGTAAAAGAACATTATTGTAGAGAATAGGCCTATACGCAAATATAAGTTGAGGGAGGGAGAGGGGTTTTTGACGCGTTTGAATTCCCTTGCGTCCCTGAAGGGGACATGGGCCGGCTTTTTGAACCACTTTCTCCCTCATGTTTAGCCCCATTAGTTTTCAGATATTAAGATGTTTGCCCCATTAGTTAGTCGATTTTAAGACCTTTCAACCCATTTCTTCGTCAATAACTCAATATTTAGACCTTTCGTGCTATTTAGGTGTCGATTTTTTCCCTGGCGAACGATAATGAGCCTGTAATGTTGGAAGAATCGGCCTTCGGCCGGGACATTTTTCTACCGAAAAATTTACAAATTAATCTAGAAGGGAGATCTAATGGATGTTTTTTTGTTTATTTGATGGAGGTCTAGGGAGGAAACTAGAAAAATAATAAATACATGCAAAAATCGGCCAAAACGTGAACCATCCCCCCCATAACATTATTTGATTATTATGAAGAACTCGATGATCCAGGTTAATGTATCTACAACACACATTCATCTACTAAACGTGAACATATAATACTATAGTCTATTCGCTGTAAGTAGGCGAGAAATCATCAACTCTATCCTCTGTAAGTCAAAAGTTTGTTTTATTTTTTCTATGTGATTGAGAGAGGCAAAAGGCAGAACTGCCTATAGCGAGTGCCTCCCCCATAGTTGAGAGAGTGACGGCCAAAATCAAGGGACGTTCGAGCCAAAATGCCTGGACACACGGAGTTTGAAGCAATTTAAGTCATAGGAAGAGGGAAAGACTGATTCTGGGAGAGAGTTCCAGAGCTCAGCTGTTGAGTAGAAGAAAGTTTGAGAGTAATGTTTCACTCTTGGGTTGGAGAGTTGCACAGAGTAGGGGTGGGATTGAGTTGCAAGACGGGTACCACGTGCCCTACGTAAAGGAGGTGGTATACACTGGGAAAGCTCTGAGGAACACTGATTATTATAGTAGCGAGAGAGATGCAACATTGCAGCGGAGAGAGAGAGATTGCAGAGAGTTGGTGAGTTAATGATACGAAAGGCCTTCCTTTCAACTTTGTCTAGGAGAGTGGTGTGAGAGGAACCTCCCCACACATGTGAACAATACTCAATACAAGGACGCACTATGCCCCTGTACAGAGCAAGAAGCTGTGCAGGGGAAGAGAACCCCCTAAGGCGGTTGAGCACACCCAGCTTCTGGGAGGCTGCCTTAGCAAGACTGGTAATATGGTCCTTCCAACTGAGAGAGGAAGAAAAAGAGACACCAAGAATATTGAGAGAAGATGAAGGATTGATTTTTGTATTGTTGAAGAATTAGGGATAGTCCGCTGGGAGTTCCTTACGGGTAGATAGATGGAGAAATTGGGTTTTGTAAGCATTAAAGGTAACAAGGTTTTCTCTGCCCCAATTGGAGATAGTAGTTAGATCAGAATTTAAGAGTTCTATGGCTTCATTAAGTAGAGCAAATTGGCTGTAAATTTCCACATCAATTCCTTGACTGACTCTTCCCAAATGGTAAAAATACTAGTTCGATTACTCTAGTCGTTTTTTAGTTACAGAGGTTAGAAATCATGATGTCTCGCCTACTTACAGCCAATAGACTAAGTATCTTGTTTAACCCTTTATGTACCGGTGACGTCTTCTTAAATTTATGTTAGCTATATTTACACAATTTATGTTAGCTATATTTACACAATTTATGTTAGCTATATTTACACAATTTATGTTAGCTATATTTACACAATTTATGTTAGCTATATTTACACAATTTATGTTAGCTATATTTACACAATTTATGTTAGCTATATTTACACAATTTATGTTAGCTATATTTACACAATTTATGTTAGCTATATTTACACAATTTATGTTAGCTATATTTACACAATTTATGTTAGCTATATTTACACAATTTATGTTAGCTATATTTACACAATTTATGTTAGCTATATTTACACAATTTATGTTAGCTATATTTACACAATTTATGTTAGCTATATTTACACAATTTATGTTAGCTATATTTACACAATTTATGTTAGCTATATTTACACAATTTATGCAGCTTAAGAAGGATATGTGGTATAGTTCGAAGCCTGTCAATTGCTGGAGGCCCTTTTTAAACCTGAATAAAATCGTTCAATTGTAGCCAGAATTAAATAAAAAGGACGTCGCCGGTATAGAAAAGGTTAATTTTGGAATGTTGTATGACTTTTGATAGATACATAGCTAGATAATAGATGCAAATGTGAATAGAAACCCAGTATCTTTTATAATAATGTGCAGATTAAAGTATATAATATTCGGTAAGTGGAATTTCTCCTGCCAGTTTAAGGGGGGTCACCGGCTTGTTTACTCGTTCTCTCCTTTTCTCTCTTTCCCTGGCTTGTATCCATTCGGTCCCATTTAGCCAACTATTTTAAGACGTTTATCCCCATCCAGGTGTCGATTTCTTCCTGGCGAGCGATAGCGAGCCAACATTGTATGGAGAATTCCGGCTTCGCCGGAAACATTTTTTTATCGAAAAATGTACAAATTTAGCTTGCTGTCAAAACAAAAATATATATATGCTGGCTCGCTACCGCTCGCCAGGAAAATATTGAAACCTGGATGGGGGTAAACGTCTTAAAACAGTAAGATGAATGGGGCCGAATGGATACAACCCTCGGATACAACCCAGAGAGACATAAAAAAAACGAGGTGGGGCTCCTTATATTAACATTACGTAAGTGGAATTTGTACTGGCAGTATAAAAAAAGACCGGCATATATAATGCTGTTGTGTGTGGAGGCAAACATTGATTAATACTGAAGTGGGAATGTGTTTGGCTGATTATGATCTGTAATGAGAATATGTGTGGAGAGAGAGAGAGAGAGGGGGGGGGGGGGAGTGAACCTCAGTAAGCGGATGAGAGAAAGAGAGAGAGAGAGAGAGAAGGTGGGGAGTGAACCTCAGTAAGCGGATGAGAGAAAGAGAGAGAGAGAGAGAGAAGGGGGGGGGGAGCAAGTGAACCTCAGTAAGTGGATGAGAGAAAGTGAGATAGAGATAAGGGGGGGGGGGAGCAAATGAACCTCAGTAAGTGGATGAGTGAAAGTGAGATAGAGAGGGGGGAGAGTGAGTGAACCTCAGTAAGTGGATGAGAGAAAGTGAGATAGAGAGGGGGAGAGTGAGTGAACCTCAGTAAATGGATGAGAGAAAGTGAGATAGAGAGGGGGGAGAGTGAGTGAACCTCAGTAAGTGGATGAGAGAAAGTGAGATAGAGAGAAGGGGGGGGGAGCAAGTGAACCTCAGTAAGTGGATGAGAGAAAGTGAGATAGAGAGGGGGGAGAGTGAGTGAACCTCAGCAAGTGGCTGAGAGAAAGTGAGATAGAGAGAAGGGGGGGGAGCAAGTGAACCTCAGTAAGTGGATGAGTGAAAGTGAGATAGAGAGGGGGGAGAGTGAGTGAACCTCAGTAAGTGGATGAGAGAAAGTGAGATAGAGAGAAGGGGGAGGGGGAGCAAGTGAACCTCAGTAAGTGGATGAGTGAAAGTGAGATAGAGTTGGGGGGGAGTGAGTGAACCTCAGTAAGTGGATGAGAGAAAGTGAGATAGAGAGAAGGGGGGGGAGCAAGTGAACCTCAGTAAGTGGATGAGTGAAAGTGAGATAGAGAGGGGGGAGAGTGAGTGAACCTCAGTAAGTGGATGAGAGAAAGTGAGATAGAGAGAAGGGGGGGGGGGAGCAAGTGAACCTCAGTAAGTGGATGAGAGAAAGTGAGATAGAGAGGGGGGAGAGTGAGTGAACCTCAGCAAGTGGATGAGAGAAAGTGAGATAGAGAGGGGGTAGAGTGAGTGAACCTCAGTAAGTGGATGAGAGAAAGTGAGATAGAGAGGGGGGAGAGTGAGTGAACCTCAGTAAGTGGATGAAAGAAAGTGAGATAGAGAGGGGGGAGAGTGAGTGAACCTCAGTAAGTGGATGAGAGAAAGTGAGATAGAGAGGGGGGAGAGTGAGTGAACCTCAGTAAGTGGATGAGAGAGAGAGAGAGAGAGAAGGAGGGGGGGAGCAAGTGAACCTCAGTAAGTGGATGAGTGAAAGTGAGATAGAGAGGGGGGAGAGTGAGTGAACCTCAGTAAGTGGAGGAGAGAAAGTGAGATAGAGAGGGGGGAGAGTGAGTGAACCTCAGTAAGTGGATGAGAGAAAGTGAGATAGAGAGAAGGGGGGGGGGGAGCAAGTGAACCTCAGTAAGTGGATGAGAGAAAGTGAGATAGAGAGGGGGGAGAGTGAGTGAACCTCAGTAAGTGGATGAGAGAAAGTGAGATAGAGAGAAGGGGGGGGGGGAGCAAGTGAACCTCAGTAAGTGGATGAGAGATAGAGAGAAGGGGGGGGGGAGCAAGTGAACCTCAGTAAGTGGATGAGTGAAAGTGAGATAGAGAGAAGGGGGGGGGAGCAAGTGAACCTCAGTAAGTGGATGAGTGAAAGTGAGATAGAGAGGGGGGAGAGTGAGTGAACCTCAGTAAGTGGATGAGAGAAAGTGAGATAGAGAGAAGGGGGGGGGAGCAAGTGAACCTCAGTAAGTGGATGAGTGAAAGTGAGATAGAGAGGGGGGAGAGTGAGTGAACCTCAGTAAGTGGATGAGAGAAAGTGAGATAGAGAGGGGGGAGAGTGAGTGAACCTCAGTAAGTGGATGAGAGAAAGTGAGATAGAGAGGGGGAGAGTGAGTGAACCTCAGTAAGTGGATGAGAGAAAGAGAGTACAAAGGAGTACAAAGGAAATCAAGCAACAACAGTCTAGTGACCCTTCTAGGCTGCTTGTCCTCCAAAACACTGAGGATCAAGTGTCCAAACAGTGGTTTAGAGTGGGTAAGGGAACTACTGCCCTGGAACTAATGTCCGTGGCAGGATTGGGAAGTTAGTAGGGGACAGATGGGTTAGTAACTGAGGGGAGGATAAAATAAAGTTATTCATTTACAAACGCAGTCAGTGGCGGGTTTGATGCGAGGTATTTGTCTAGGCGAAGTTTAAATGGGAAGCCCATTCCATAAGTTGACAACTCGATTGAAGAAGAAATGTTTAGCTTCGTGTGAGTTAAAAGATTTACCAATAATTTTGCACCCGTTTCCCCGCGTGTAATTAGATTGGTCGATAGTGAAGTACTTACTACAGTTCATATTGTCGATGCCTTTGATGATTTTGAACACTTGAATTAAGTCGCCTCTTAATCTGCGCTGGGTTAAAGGAAATAGATTTAATTCTCTAAGACGCTCCTCGTATGGTTTGTTCTTTAGGCTAGGTATCATTTTGGTAACTCTACGTTGAACTCGTTCTAGCTTGTCTATATCTTTTTGGTAATAAGGGCACCAGGATTGAACGCAGTATTCCAGAAGAGGGCGGACTAAGGAATTGTAAAGGGTTAGGATAACGTCTTTGGATTTATGCTCAAATGACCTGCCTATAAAGCCAATTATTTTGTTTGCCTTCTTAACAACTTCTGAACATTGATGACTCGGTTTTAGGTTACTCGATATTGTTACTCCCAGATCGGTTTCTCTGTTTACATTCTTAAGGGGAGATTTCCACTTGAGGGATTTTTTTCTGGACCGTTTTTCTCCCTCATGTGTAGCCCCATTACTTTTGAGATTTTAAGACGTTAGCCCTAGTAGTTTGGACATTTTAAGACATTTTGCCCCATTTCTGTCAATTTTAAGACCTTTCGTGCCATTAAGGTGTCGATTTTTTCCTGGCGAGCGATAGCGAGCCTGTAATTTAAGAGCAACCGGCCTCTGGCCGGGACATTTTTCTACCGAAAAATGTACAAATTTATCTTGAAAGGTGGTCTAGGGGGTGTAATTTTAAGCTTGATGAAAACTTAGGGAACAAACTAAATACCTCCCCTTAAGCTGAGTGCCATTCATCAAATAGTTTGCTTTCTCATTTTGGTGTCCGATATGTAGTACTTTACATTTATCCGCAATGAAACTCATTTGCCAAATTTGGGCCCAACATGACAACTTATCTAGATTGTGTTGCATAATGTCAACTTGTTCTTTTGAGAGTACGCTATTTGCAATTTGTGTATCATCAGCAAATTTTGAGATTGTACAGGTGAGACCCTCATCTATGTCGTTGATGTAAATTAGAAAGAGAATTGGTCCTAGTACCGATCCCTGGGGTTCCCCGCTACTTACATTGGTCCATTTAGATTTTAGATGCCTTACCGTTTATGACTATTTGCTTTCTGTCGCTGAGCCAATTTTCTATCCATTTCAACTCACCGTCTTGTATTCCATGCGCATTTAGTTTTAGCAGTAAACGTTTGTGGGGAACTTTGTCAAAGACCTTTTGAAAATCAAGGTATATAATATTTACAGCTTAATGCTGGGGTCACACATTCACGTATATGCTCCCGTATGCTCCCGTACGAAGGTTTATTGGTAGTTGCCAACCGAATACGTAAAACGTAAGGGCTTAGTACGCAAAACGTAGATGAAATTGTGTCTAGTCGTGGGGGTTGGTACGCATGGCGGGAGTAGCCACGCTGGTCGGGGAGGTGGTTGGTGCGGCCAAGGCCGCCAGGTATGTTTTGGATTTCAAATCAGATACGGGGCTCGCGCTCACGTATGTCAAAAGTCGGGAAATCCTACGTCTGACCGGGCGATCGGCTATGTCTGACGGGAGCAGCCCCGTAAGACGTAGCAGCTCGCCCGGTCAAGCGTAAGCTGCTCCCGTCAATCGTAAAATATTCCCGTCAAACGGGACAGTTAACGTTAGTCCGGGCGCATCTGGCAGCACCGCCGCACTGCGTGTTGGCGGGAAGACGCGGCAACGTTGTACGGGGGTATATAAGGACCAGCGGGGGACACTCCCGTCGCACCTCTCACCACACCGGAGCAGCAACCAACGTATATATACGTCCTCGCCGAAAATAAAGCGTAGCAGCGAAACCGCTGCACCTATGGCTTTCATATTTTTACCACATGTACCTTACCCTTTAGGCTACGCACCACAAAAATCCCAAATCCCTCCTCCCACTCACTCGCTGACTGTCGGTCCCGTCAGAAGGAAAAAAAAGTAAAATCTGTGGCGGCGAAACGACTGCACCAATCGGTTCCATATTTGTGTGACAAGTCCCTTACCCTTCTGCCTTCCCCCCACCACACCCCCAACCGCCTCCCACCACCCACTTCTAGCGTATCCGTACGAAGAAAAGGAAAAAAAGGAAAATCCGTGGTGGCGAAACTACCTCACCAATCGGCTTCATATGTGTAACACAAGTCAATTACCCTTCTACCTTCCCCCCACCAACCCCAAAACCACCCTCCCACCACCCTCCCACCCATACATTCCGATACCATAAAAGTCTCTGTAGTCTATAGTGTCTTTTCAGCTACTTTCGGGACCATCGGGGACCTGATTTCTGGCGAGGGGAGTTTTTTTTTACCATTATCCTTCCTTTCTCTCCCAACTTGATAGATTTAGCCAAAAAAAAAAAAAAAAAAAAAAAAAAAAAAAATCTGGCACTGGCAGAAGCACACCGTCAAAATTGGCTGGCACTCAGCGGTTAAAGGTTACAAGGATGAATGGTCTCTCCTCTTTCTCCTTTCCTTCTTCTCTTGTTCCTCTTGATAGATGAAGTTTGCTATTGCAAGTAGTTCCAAGATTTCGATGTAGGAAAGGATCCATTGCATTAGCCGCGTGTTATGCCTGTTCTCCGGTTTTATTAGGGAGTTCACAAAATTGAACTCCTCCAGGATGAATTCCGCGATGTTGTTCATGGTGCCGATGAAGGACTGGGAATGGGAATGGTGTGGCCATTCCTGCCCTTTTGTAGTTCCCAGATTCCAACCCAGACCTATGTGGTTGACAAAAACTGTCTTTGTCTGTGTTTGGACAGACGGGGTGTGCCTACGCTTGTCCGGAAACGGTCCACGTAAGTCCTAAACACTCCCAAGACGTACGGCCTCAGCTACGCAGGTCTTGTGGGGGCGTGGCCATGGGCGTGGCCTGTGTTCCCGCAAATCGGGCAGCCCAGGCGGACTAACGGGGACATGCTTACGCAAGTCGCAAGCACGTACGTAGTTCCATACGACTACATTACGTCTGACGTAACACTGGCCCCGTCACGGTACGTCTGTCGGGAAGTGCAATAGTCATGCTCTATACGGGCGTACACGGCCGGACTACGCCCATCAGAACAGAAAACTGGCGATTACGCCTGACGGGAGCTGTCGGGAGCGATATACGGGAATGTGTAACCCCAGCATTACTCTCATCGTAGAGGTTGAGGATATCGTGGAAGAAGTCTAAGAGGTTTGTTAAACAGGAACGTTTTTTACGAAAGCCGTGTTGAGTATCTTTAAGTATGTTATTTTCCTCTAAGTGATTTACGAGTCTGTCTCTTATGAGTGTTTCTAGCATTTTACATACAACTGAGGTTAAGCTAATTGGACGATAGTTACTGGGTAGGGATTTGCTGCCTTTTTTTAATATCGGTGTTACGTTGACTAGCTTCCACTGATCAGGCATAGTTCCAGACTGCAAGGATTTATTGAATAGCAATGTCAGTGGTTTGGAGAGCTCATCCTTAGCTTCCTTTAGGACTCTAGGTGAGATTGTATCAGGTCCAGGCGTTTTATTTACCTTGAGTTTATCTAAACAATTCAATACTTCTCTCTCTGTAACGGTGATATTGCTTAGAACATCTGAATTATCAATCTGAGTCGGCGATGGTGTAGGGATATCACTGAGGTCTTCCGTTGTAAAAACTGATGCAAAGAAGGTATTGAGGGCATTACTCATTTGTACTTCGTCTTTGGTGTATGCTCCATTTTCATCGACTAACGGTCCAACAGTTGAAGTAACTACTTTTTTCTTTCTAATATAACTATAGAATTCTTTCGGGTTTGTTTTACTTTGATTCGCAACATTTAACTCCAGGGTCTTTTTACTTTGCTTAATTAACTTTTTGGCTTTGCATCGTAGCTCTACAAATTTCACCCGTTCTTCGTCATTTTGTAAGGATTTTAATCTATCATTAGCAAACTTTTTAGCAAGCAGACCGTTTGAAATATCTTTATTCCACCATTTGGGCTTATTATTATGGTCTGTACGCCGTATTTTCATTGGTATGCAGTCTTGCACTGCTTTTAGGTAAGTGGTTTCGAATAATTCCCAAGATGTATTTATGTCGTTATTGTTAATTAAAAAGCTCCAGTCAGTTTCTTTAAACATAGCTCTAAGTTTATGAAAGTTTGCTTTTTTGAAATTAGGGACTTTTTCGATGCTGCTATTTGGTTCGTTACTAGTAAACTTTAAAGTGAAAGTTATTGTACGATGGTCGCTGTTACTGAATTAATCACCAACATTCAAATTCTCTATTAATTCTTCTTTTGTTGAAAGTACAAGGTCAAGAACGTTATTACCACGGGTCGGCGATCGAACAAATTGATAGAGTGAACTCTCTTGCAAGTTCGCATACAAGTCATGTCTGGAGTGTGAAGTAAGAGTATCGCCCCACTTGGTCACAGGTAAATTAAAGTCGCCAAAATATATGGTATCTTGTGAGTTACTTACATCTGCAATTTGTTCATAAATTTCTCGGTCAGTTTGCACAGATTGAGCTGGAGGTCTGTATATTAATGCAAGTATTATTTTTGTACCTTTATTATTCTTTATTAGCACAAAAGATGTGTCGACGTTCACAATTTGAGGTTTTGACAAGAGGGTCGGGTTAAGAATTTCTTTGATATAAAATAAAACGCCACCTCCATTTTTATTTATTCGGCTGTTTTCAAACATTACATAACCGGGAAGTGAATACTCTGCTAAAAAGTCTCTATCTTCTGTATTGAGCCAAGATTCTGTTATGCCAATCACATCATAATTTTCTGTAAACACTAGTTCCTCTAAATCTGAACATTTATTGCGTATGCTACGAGCGTTTGTATAGAAAACCTTTAAAGTTGCAGTTTTAGAACTCACAGAACTCAACTTACTTCCTCTCGGGCATAGGCTGAGAGCCTTAACATTCACCGCTTTACAATGAACAGTGAAGCCCGTGAGGTCTTGTTCCAGTCTAGGGAGTGAGACATGTGAAGCACGTAGAGCACAACGAGCACCTGCCATCTTGCCTTCACATGAGGCACGGTGCTCACTCATGGCCCGAAACGACCCCATCCCTGAAGCCATCTCGTTCCCGTGCTTCACTGTCTCACCCACTACACTCGGACTCTCACACTTACACACACACAACGCCACCTGTTGAGCAGATAACTCACCAGGCATTGCACCCCTATAGCATATTTTGAATATGGGAATATTCATACAGTGCTATTTAATCAGGGAACAATGAGGGTATTTTATTGACGTTTCGGTGGGCTTTGTGGTAATGCACTGATACTAGGTACAGCACAAATTCCATCCCAATAATATCTTCCCATTGATACATCGGGATTTGAACCCGGGACCTTTGGATTACCAGGCCAGTGGCAAGACCACTCCACCACACCTCCCTTTACACCTCTATATATATATATATAGACCAAAAACTAACCACTACCCCCTTTACACTATTAGATCCGACGTCTTGGGGGTTATTTTGATATTTTGTTTAATTATTGTTAAGGATTTTGCTTGGTTTTGCCATTTCCGAGCAGTGTATTTTAGTTTATCCCCTAAAACGCCTTACCAGACTTCCCTTAAACTAAATAAAAATTACACACCTACAGTAGACCCCCTTCAACCTAAATTACACACCTACAGTAGACCCCCTTCAACCTAAATTACACACCTACAGTAGACCCCCTTAAACATAAATAACACTACCTACAGTAGACCCCCTTCAACCTAAATTACACACCTACAGTAGACCCCCTTCAACCTAAATTACACACCTACAGTAGACCCCCTTCAACCTAAATTACACACCTACAGTAGACCCCTCCAACCTAAATTACACACCTACAGTAGACCCCCTTCAAGATAAATAACACCACCTACAGTAGACCCCCTTCAAGATAAATAACACTACCTACAGTAGACCCCCTTCAAGATAAATAACACTACCTACAGTAGACCCCCTTCAAGATAAATAACACTACCTACAGTAGACCCCCTTCAAGATAAATAACACTACATACAGTAGACCCCCTTCAAGATAAATAACACCACCTACAGTAGACCCCCTTCAAGATAAATAACACTACCTACAGTAGACCCCCAACCTAATTACACACCTACAGTATACCCCCTTCAAGATAAATAACACTACCTACAGTAGACCCCCTTCAAGATAAATAACTACCTACAGTAGACCCCCTTCAAGATAAATTACACACCTACAGTAGACCCCCTTCAACATACACACCTACAGTAGACCCCTTCAACCTAAATTACACACCTACAGTAGACCCCCTTCAACCTAAATTACACACCTACAGTAGACCCCCTTCAACCTAAATTACACACCTACAGTAGACCCCCTTCAACCTAAATGTGTACGTTTTCGATACAACAAATATATGCCACGGATAGCCGAAGGCCGATTGTTTCTAATTTATGCCACGGATAGCCGAAGGCCGATTGTTTCTAATTTACAGACAGCTCACTACCGTTCGCCTGAATGGAGTGAAGAGTCTTAAAATCCCCAAAGTAATGGAGCAAAACAGTGGAGGGTAAAAAAAAATAAGTTTGTGTATATATTTTCTCCCTATATTGTTTTGTATAAATTATCTCTCTCACACTCTCTCTCTCTCTCTCTCTCTCTCTCTCTCTCTCTCTCTCACACTCTCTCTCTCTCTCTCTCTCTCTCTTCCCTTCCACCTCTCACCCTTAACCCAAGCTTCTCAAGTAAATCATTCACTCTAAATTCTCTCTCTCTCTATATATATCACCCTCCCTATATCTATCTCTGTCTGTTTATCTATCCATCTATCTGTGTATCTATCCATCTGTCTGTATATCTTTATTATGTATATATTTATATATATATACACTTTATAATAGAGTTCATTCATATACTGATATATATATATATATATATATATATATATATATATATATATATATATATATATTTATGTATTTATTTATATTTATATATAAACATTTCATATTACAAAAAATCCTTTAATTTTCTAGACCCCTACTTGCGCGAGATTGTTTCAAGAAGTACCCTGATGTAACTATCCTATGTACACTCACTCACTCTCACACACTCACTCACTCTCTCTCTCTCTCTCTCTCTCTCTCTCTCTCTCTCTCTCTCTCTCTCTCTCTCTCTCTATGAGATATTTTGATAGTCAAATTTTACAAGAAGCAATTAATATGCTATAGATTGTTTTCTTGAATTCTCCGAAGCTTCGAAGTCTTATAACTATTAAGGGGAGATGGGTCGTTTTTCTAGACCCCCTTCTCCCTCATGTTTAGCCCCATTATTTTTCAGATTGTATGACGTTCGGCCCATTAGTTTGGCAATTTTCAGATCTTTTACCCCATTTCTTTGTCATTATAAAAACTGTTCGTGTCATTTGGGTGTCGAGTTTTTCCTTGCGAGCGATAGCGAGCCTGTAATTTAAGAGGAGCCTGTCTTTGGCCGGAATATTTTTCTATCGAAAAATGTACAAATTTATCTTGAAGGAGGGTCTTGGGGGGAGGGGGGTTAAGTTTGATGGAGATCTAGGGAGGAAACTAAAAAAGATAATAACAAAATACATAAAGGAGCCAATAAATACACTGTACGCCCATCCTCCCTTAAAACTGAAGACAATTACCAGTTGGTTCAGTTCTTAGTCTGATCTTCACAGGTATAATTCGTTAATATATTTGTTTTTCTTATATTTCCAGAAGGCCTCAAGTCAGGAAAATATTGATATAAATAAAGTTGCTATACTATATTTTAACTAATATAGATTTTTATCATATTTTGCTATCATCATTCAACTAATATATAATTTTGTTTCTTATATTTTCAGAAGCTCTCAAATCAGGAAAATATTGATGTAATTAAGATTGCTATCAGACTAATATAATGTGTGTTTCTTATATTTTCAGAAGCACTTAAATTAGGAAAATATTGATAGAAAGAACATTGCTATATTTGTTCAACTAATATCTCTTTTGTTCTTTATATTTCCAGAAGCTCTCAAGTCGTACAGTGATCTACTAACGGAGTACGAGCGTCGGGAGATCGAGGCCTATCCCGAAGTGTATTACGTGGGTGTGGACTCCCATAAGATACACGGGGAGGAAGGCGCCCAACTCAACGGTGGTTATGATGATGACAATGGTAGCTATAATAAGGTGAGCAGCTACCCCCTCGTGTTTAGCCCCAGTAGTTCCATAGACCCCCATCAATCTTAAAAAACAAAATAAAAACTCTCTCAAACCCCCATATCGATATTAATGTGTATATTTTTTGGTAGAAAAATGTCTCGTCCGAAGGCTGGTTCCTACTAGAATACAGACTCGCTATCGCTCGCCTGGAGAAAAAAATCTATAGTAGTTGGTATGTGTGTGAGAGAGAGAGAGAGAGAGAGAGAGAGAGAGAGAGAGAGAGAGAGAGAGTTAGAGTTGATATGGAGTGGGATCTCTTAGACTTCACCGTTCGGTAATTCAAATGAGAATCCAAGCTTTACTGAAGAGGGCGAGAGAGAGAGAGAGTGAGTGTGAGAGAAAGTGAGTGTGTGTGAGTGAGTGAGTGAGTGAGTGAGTGAGAGTGAGTTTGGAAAAGAGATAGAGGGGTAGAAAGAAAGCTTCATTTTTCAGAGCGTAAGGGTGGAAGAAAAATTCGTTTCAAGAGAGAGCCAGAGCGAGCCACCATAATCAAAGTTTCTCATTATATAAGTAACAAGAGAGAGAGAGAGAGAGAGAGAGAGAGAGAGAGAGAGAGAGAGAGAGAGAGAGAGAGCGGGCGCACATAATCAACGTCTCCCATTACATAAGACCAATCGACCCGGGCCGCCTCAGTAATTAAAATTGGGCTCGGATTCCCTTACATCAATAATGGCAACTTTTAATGAGCGTAAGGGAGCCCACCTCGCTTTTTTTATATTTCTCTCCCTCTCTTTGGCTTGTATCCATTCGGCCCCATTCAGCCTACTATTTTAAGACGTTTACCCCCCATCCAAGTGTCAATATTTTCCTGGCGAGCGGTAGCGAGCCAGCATATATATATTTTTGTTTTGACATCAAGCTAAATTTGTACATTTTTCGATAGAAAAATTTCTCCGGCGAAGGCGGATTTCTTCATACAATGCTGGCTCGCTATCGCTCGCCAGGAAGAAATCGACACCTGGATGGGGATAAACGTCTTAAAACAGTTGGCTGAATGGGGCCGAATGGATACAAGCCAGGGAAAGAGAGAAAAGGAGAGAAAGATAAAAAAAAAACGGCGACCCCCCTTAATAATTGTGGTGTTTGAGATATAATTATAGTGATAGATAGATAGGTTGATGGGGATGTAAATAGAGAGATAGATAGATTGATTGGTTGGTTGGTTGGTTGGTTGGTGGGTGGATAGATAGATAGATAGATAGATAAATAGATAGGATGATAGACATACAGTATATAGTTATATACTATAGCTATATTGCTAGATTAGATAAAATAATAGATTAAAGAGATAGCATGAATAGTAGATATATTGATAGTGATCGATAAATAAATAGATTGATAGATAAATATTGTTATGGGTAGTATAATTATTGATAGATAAATTGATAGAAAGAATAATTGTTAGACTAATTTAAAAACTCAGATTCCCTTAGATCAACAATTACAACTTTGTAATTAGCTTAATAATTTTGGTGTTGGATAGATAATTATTGATATATATATATATATATATATATATATATATATATACAGTATATAGTATATATTGATTGATAGATAGATATATAGATAGATAGTTTAGTTGAATTATTTATTGATTGATTAATGTATTTATAGCTAGATAGATAATGGATATTGTAGTAGATTATTAACTGTAGATATTGAATTATGTTTAGATAGATACTGTAGATATTGAATTATGTTTAGATAGATACTGTAGATATTGAATTATGTTTAGATAGATACTGTAGATATTGAATTATGTTTAGATAGATACTGTAGATATTGAATTATGTTTAGATAGATACTGTAGATATTGAATTATGTTTAGATAGATACTGTAGATATGAATTATGTTTAGATAGATACTGTAGATATTGAATTATGTTTAGATAGATACTGTAGATATTGAATTATGTTTAGATAGATACTGTAGATATTGAATTATGTTTAGATAGATACTGTAGATATTGAATTATGTTTAGATAGATACTGTAGATATTGAATTATGTTTAGATAGATACTGTAGATATTGAATTATGTTTAGATAGATACTGTAGATATTGATTAATTTGTAAATAAATATAAATTGATTGAGGTCTAGTTGCAGTTAATAGATCAATTGATATTTTGATTGGTGTTTAGATAGATAGATTAGACACATAATTTGATAGATAGATAGATTGATTTCAAAGATAATTGTCTGAATAATTGACCACTTGCAAGTTGCAGGGTATAAGGAAGTTGGAGCCGTAAACATCGCTATAAAACAAAAATGCAACAATAATTAAATTGTAGGTTTCTGATGGATAAAAAGGATGTTGAATTGGGTTTTATAATATATTAAGACCGTATTTTAGCTGGTAAGTCTTCTAAGTATCGATGTCTACAGCTCCAACTTCCTTATAGCCTGAAACTCGCAAATGGTTAATTGGTTGTATAGTGGTTAGATAGATAGATTAGATAGATAACTTGATAGACATATTATAGATTAGACAGATAACTAGATAGATTGATAGATAACTACGTAGATAGATTAGACAGATAACTTGATAGATAGATAAATACATAAATACAAAGATGATTGGCTGAATAATGAAAAGTTCTCCCAGATACCCTAAAATTATTGTGAGGCTACTTTTCTTCTTATTGGTGAGGAGCTCAAATGTTCTTGTAAGTTTAGCGTGTGTGTGTGTGTGTGTGTGTGTGTGTGTGTGTGTGTGTGTGAGAGAGAGAGAGAGAGAGAGAGAGAGAGAGTGGGTGAGTGTTTATATATGGTGTAAGAGTGAGAGTTTGTGTGTATATATAAATGTATGCTTATACTGTATATACGATGGGGAAATGTTGGAACAAATATATGGTTTTAAATATCTAGGAGGAACGATAAGCAGGAATGGTGGTATGGAAATGGAGGTAAAACAGAGAGTATGTGAAGGAAGGAAAGTTTTCGGAGCAATGGGAAGTATGAGGATGGTGAGAAATCTCGGAATGAAAGTTAAAAGTGCAATGTATCAAGGAATTCTTGTACCAACAGTGATGTATGGTATGGGGCTGAGACATGGGTTCTGAAGGCAAAGGAGAGAAGAAAGCTGGATCTGATGGAGATGAGCTGCTTGAGTACAGTATGTGTGGAGTTACTCGTAGAGACAGATTGAGGAATGAAGAGATACGTAGGAGAGTGGGCAGTAGGAACATTTGTCGGCCAGAGTGGACAGAAGGGTGCTGAGCTGGTATGGACATGTTGAACGAATGGAAGATGTAAGGCTTACAAAGAGAATATGTGGGTCAGATACAAGGGGAGATAGAGGGGTATGAAGACCCCCATTGAGCTGGAGAGACTGTGTAGGAGAAGCTTTGAAAGATGGAGGAATGATTATAGATCAGGCTAGGGAAATGGTAATAAACAGGAATAAATGGAGAATGCTTGTGAATAGATGAGTGAAAACGCGGTCATTTGGGAGAAGGGGTCGGGCGCCAGTTGGACTAGAGAGTAGTCCATCAGGCGCCTGGCCCGGGGAGCCGGTATATATGAAGGGTGCGCCTGGAAGTGTGGTGGGCGGGCCTGCGGTGGTAGGGCTTCGCTGCATGTCTGCCTGCTGAGACCGGAACTTCTCCGGGAGGTTGGAGGCCGGGGGAGTGCTGGAGTGACCTTGGTGATCCCTGGTCTCTGGGTCTTCTCCTGGGTGACCTAGATGTGTGTGAATTTGTGTTTTTGATTTTGTATGTTCATTGTTTTTTTTTTTTTTTTTTTTTTTTTTTTTTTTTTTTTTTTTTCCTATTCGGGCTCTGTCTCGAGTCGGCCACCCCCAGTAAAAGAAAAATTATAATGATAATAATAAATTAATTAATGAATAAAAAAAAATAAAAAAATAAAAAAATAGAAAATATTGGGAATGGGCCAGAGTAAATAGTTAAATAGATATATACGAGATTGTATTTAGTGTGTGTGATTGTGTATTAATCTAAGTACAGTACCACTCAATGAAATCAATGAAACCATGTGATGCTCCCGGGATTCGAACTTGGGTTACCACATACAGTTCTAACCATTACACCATCAAGACAATTAAAGGTTAAGTACATGACTATGATTTGATATCCATTTATCGAATACTGGATATCAATCTAACTAGATTTTGAATAAATTAGATCTTGAATGTGAGTGTGTGTGTGTGTGTGTGTGTGGGGTTGAGTATGTGTGTGTGTGTGTGTGTGTGTGTGTGTGTGTGTGTGTGTGTGTGTGTGTGTGTGTGTGTGTACTTCAACTTCCCCGGCCATTTTGTTTTAAGTTTTAAGAGGACATTTCTAAGAGTTCTTTGAGAGAGTCTCGGCTGTAAAGGTGTAGGAACATTCTTTTGGTACCATTAACTCAACTTTTCTTTGACTTTTCTTGTTTTGTTTTGACTTTTTCATATTTTCAACATTTGTATATCATTATAGTTTTGTTGCGTCTCGGATTTACACATGTTCTCTTTATATTTTATATAATTATATATATAGATATATATATATAATTATATATATATATATATATATATATATATATATATATATATATATATATATATTTTGTATTTATAGTATAGCTATTCAAAGTGTAAAAGCAACACTTTGTGTTTTCTCTCATTTCGACCGTCTCTTATTTATTTCTCTCTCTCTCTCTCTCTCTCTCTCTCTCTCTCTCTCTCTCTCTCTCTCTCTCTCTCTCTCGCTCTCTCTCTCTCTCTCTCTCTCTCTCTCTCTCTCTCTCTCTCTCTCTCTCTCTCTCTCTCTCTCTCTCTCTCTCTCTCTCTCTCTCTCTCTCTCTCACTTCGATTGTCTCTTCTTTTCTCTCCAACTTGGTCTCCCAAATATATTATTCATTTTGACCTTTAACGATCATTTCCTGTATGCTGGATATTTCACACACACACACACACACACACACACACACACACACACACACACACACACACACACACACACACACTTACTGCACACTTACTGCATGTTCTTATGTTCCTATATATGTATGTATATGTATGTGCGCACGTACGTGTATATACGTATGTTCTGTATATGAGTAAGTAAATAAATGTGTATATGTACTGTATATCACTTACTCTCATGGTTATTTTATGATAATTTGTATTCTGCACATGCATCATTATTGTATTTATTTATTTGGTTTGTAAACTGAGCTTACCATCCTCATATCTGTACATCTCATGTTCATCCACTAAATTGTAAAATGTGTATTTTCAGCTCATGAGGCTGCCATTCTTTAATAAACCGTTTATTATTATTATTATTATTATTATTATTATACACATGCAAATAGAGACTTATGTGTTAAAGAATTTAGGCATTTTGCACACGTAGACTCTCTCAAATTATTTGTACATATAAAACTTCAACATTGTAGACTCTCCAATGCTCTTGCTATATTCTGTGTGCAAATATATCCATTTAGATTGAAGTTCAGATCAAATCAGCTATATATTAGTAAAGACATAATACGTATTTTTAAATATACTGTACAGCTGATTTGATATGAATGTGGATCTAATATAATGTAGTTGCATAAAGAATATCACAAGAGCTCACGAACATTTATCAGTAGCTGTACACAGACACACGTTTAGAGTTATTATTGAAAAAGTACACATTCACAGCTTCAGTCACACTTCTACTACTACTATTACTTATATTACTACTACTACTACTACTACTACTACTACTACTACACACTTTTTATTATTATTATTTTATGTATTAACATAATTGATGATAACAAACCTGATATTAAAATTAACATATATGTGTTGTTTATTTTAGGTTATGCACGACCACATCAGCTACCGGTACGAGATATTGGAGGTGATTGGTAAGGGCTCGTTCGGTCAAGTTATACGAGCAATTGACCACAAGTCGGGGGAACACATAGCTATGAAAATTATTAGGTAAGTGTTATACAATCCATCTTTCCCTCATCATATGACTTAAATTATTAAGTAAGTTTTATAAATAAGTTGATAGATTAACCCCTTCTGTACCGGCGATGTCTTTTCACTTTTATTATATCTTTATTTAGACAATGGTGTGCAGTTTAAGAAAGATCTGTGTCAGTAAAAGGGGTTAAGTGGGATAGTTCGAAGCCTGTTAGTTAGCTAGATTAAAGGGCTATTGATCACAAGACAGGGCAACACGTGGCGATGAAAATTATTAGGTAAGTGTTAGAGATAAGTTGATCAATTATTAGGTAAGTGTTAGAGATAAGTTGATCAATTATTAGGTAAGTGTTAGAGATAAGTTGATCAATTATTAGGTAAGTGTTAGAGATAAGTTGATCAATTATTAGGTAAGTGTTAGAGATAAGTTGATCAATTATTAGGTAAGTGTTAGAGATAAGTTGATCAATTATTAGGTAAGTGTTAGAGATAAGTTGATCAATTATTAGGTAAGTGTTAGAGATAAGTTGATCAATTATTAGGTAAGTGTTAGAGATAAGTTGATCAATTATTAGGTAAGTGTTAGAGATAAGTTGATCAATTATTAGGTAAGTGTTAGAGATAAGTTGATCAATTATTAGGTAAGTGTTAGAGATAAGTTGATCAATTATTAGGTAAGTGTTAGAGATAAGTTGATCAATTATTAGGTAAGTGTTAGAGATAAGTTGATCAATTATTAGGTAAGTGTTAGAGATAAGTTGATCAATTATTAGGTAAGTGTTAGAGATAATTTGATCAATTATTAGGTAAGTGTTAGAGATAAGTTGATCAATTATTAGGTAAGTGTTAGAGATAAGTTGATCAATTATTAGGTAAGTGTTAGAGATAAGTTGATCAATTATTAGGTAAGTGTTAGAGATAAGTTGATCAATTATTAGGTAAGTGTTAGAGATAAGTTGATCAATTATTAGGTAAGTGTTAGAGATAAGTTGATCAATTATTAGGTATGTGTTAGAGATAAGTTGATCAATTATTAGGTATGTGTTAGAGATAAGTTGATCAATTATTAGGTATGTGTTAGAGATAAGTTGATCAATTATTAGGTATGTGTTAGAGATAAGTTGATCAATTTATATATTGCTGCTATAGCCTATTCCAAGTAAGTGGTCCAGAACTCTTGAACATTAACCTCCACAACTCACAAACCACTAGAGTAATCGAGCTCATAGTTCTACCATTTAGGAAGGGTCAGCCAAGGAACTTCGACTATGGGTGGCTGGGGAAGAATTAAATTATGTTTATTCAACCCGAGTTGCTGGGAATACTTGTAAACATCCCTGTATGGTATCCTGGAATGTGGGTCCTACGACTTGTGTATAATATGGAATACTTTCTCCAAATAGGATCTTCCTTCTCCTTAATATAAATAGGAAAATGTAAATATTGTTTATCACGCCGTGGTAGAGTTGATTAAAACATGGACTGACTGTCGGTGGTTCGACCCTGGCTGAGAGTAAAGAACATTTAGTAGCTCACGTGTATTTGTGAGATATGCTTGATATATATATATATATATATATATATATATATATATATATATATATAAGCAAAAACACTAAAAATCACCACGACTTCCCAATTTGTCTTTCCATTACCGGAGATCTAAAAAAAAAAACGCTGAACCTGTTTTTATGAGGTGAGCACTTAGCCAAATGAACACCCGATGAAGGTTCAGTCTCGATTAACCCCTTCTCTACCGGCGACTTTTTTTTATTATTTTGTTCTAGCTACAGTATATATTGACGATGTTTGTGCAGTTTAAGAAGGATGTGTGGCAGTCAAAGGGATTAAGTGACAAGTTTGAAGCCTGTTAATTGCTGGAGGCCTTTTTTTTTAAACTGAATAAAATCGTCTAATACTAGCCAGAATAAAGTTAAAATGTCGTCGCCGGTACTGAAAGGGTTAACGGTTCAGTATTAAAGGGGGATGGGAGTATTTATATACTTATTTATGTGTTTTTTTTATTTTTTTATTAGTTCCTCCCTAGACCTCCATCAAGCTTAAAAAAACACCCGCCCAAGACCCTCCATCAAGTTAAAGGTATACATTTTTCGATTGAAAAATGTCCTGGCCGAAGGGCGGTTTCTCTTAAATTACAGGTTTGCTATCGCTCACTAGGAAAACATCGACACCTAAATGACACGAAATGTCTTAAATGGGGCAAAAGCTCTTAAAATCGTCAAACTAATGGGCCGAACGTCTTATTATCTGAACCCGAATGGGACTAAACATGAGGAAGGTGGACCAGAAAAACTAGCCATCTTCCCTACAGAGCGTAACAAAGTGTAGACAAACCCCTACTGTCCAATAAACCCTGTGTTGTTTTGGTCCTATCATCCCCCTTAATAACCCCAGAAGGTTAAAGAATATTACTGTCTTATACCGGTTATTATACCTATATGTATAACTACCTACAGTTATTACTGTTTATCTATCTACCTAGTTAGATAACTAGACATTTATATAGTTATTCGAGAGAGAGAGAGAGAGAGATTACTACTACTACTACTACTACTAGTAGTAGTAGTAGTAGTAGTAAGAGTTTGAGAGTATTGTATTATATTTTATGTGTATGAAGGAGTGTGGTTGCTTTTTGTGGGCGAACTGTTATATGTGTTCTTCTCTTGTCACCTCCGTTTCCTTGTGTCTCTTGCTGATCCTCCCTACCCTTGCGGGAGACAAAGGGCAAAGCTGCCTTAACAAGTGTTTCCCCCAAAGTTGAAAGAGTGACAGAGAGCCAAATTCAAGTTATATAATAGTATGTTTTTCTATTAATAATCTCTATAATATATTTTGTATCTCCGTTTATTCAGAAACAAGAAGCGGTTCCATCACTAACCGCTTGTGATGGTGAAAATCTTGAGAATATACCGTAAACCCTCGTTATCTCGGACTAATTGGGGGATGCTCACTTCCGAAATGTCCGATTTTCCCAGATGTCCGAATTCCGGCTTATGTCCAACTACAAAGAGGGAAAATGTCCGAATAGGAAGGGAGAGTCCGCGCCACCATAGAAAACTGAGATCACCCTACCACTGCTACACTTTATATTTCATCGTTGCATGTGAAATTCGTCATATTAATGACAAATACGAACATTATTATGTTTTCAGGGACAGTACAGTACATATTAATTAATATTAACACAATAATTAAAAGGCACAGGCTTCAATTCATCCTAAAACCACTTAAAACTGAGTGAGAGAACACTGTAAACCGGACACAAATCCCGCCCAACTCGGAAATTGCCGAAATATACAGGGACATCGAGAGGCCGATGCCATTCCGAGAAGTACGGGTTTCCGACTAAAAATAGTCCGAAATATTGGGGGTTTACTGTAGTTTAAGTATATATGAATTGATAGGTATGAAGGTAGAAAACTTGAATGACATGTGTACTATGTATGTATGTATGTATGTTTACACTCAGGCACATACCCCATAGCTGGGGATGGCCGACTCGAGACAGAGCTCGAACAGAAACAATATTTAAAGTTCCAGTTCTTAGGGTCCGGGACCACTTTCGCGTTCTGTCGCCCCTTAGTATGTCTCGTCTAGTAGGTGACTTTAACAGGGTGAGGAGGATTCCTAGCCCCCTGCTCCTAGAAGGAAAATTAGGACAGTAAAAGAGACATACAGGAACGGCTAAGGTTGGGTAGACGATGCCAAACCTCACTCTGGATAGGAACAGCTCTCATCGTCCGAATTCCGGGAAGATCACATGCTTTCATTAATTTTTGGGGAGGTGTTTGGTGTTGGGAGTGATATTAATAAATTGGATTATGCTATGTGTAATATACTTTTATAATATATCCTTCTAACTATCTTTATTTTGCTCTCACTCAGAAACAAGAAGCGATTCCACCACCAAGCACTCGTGGAGGTGAAGATCCTGGACCACCTCCGACGCCGCGACCCAGACCAACACCACTCGGTCATCCACATGTTGGACTATTTCTACTTCAGGAACCATCTGTGTATTACCTTCCAGCTTATGGGGTTAGTACAGAGTGTTATTCGCTTCCACAAGTCTCCGAAAACACCCCCTAGAACCCCCGACTGTCTACAATTGCCCCTTATGACCCCTAGCTGTTTTAATGTGTACATTTTTCAATAGAAAAATGTCTCCCACCAAAGGTGGGGAACTCAAAATAATGATAATAATATAAATCGACAGAATTAGTATATAAATGGATATAGATGGCTGTATGGATGTAGGGAGTTAGCATCAGACCAACACCTGAGGTGTGGTGGAGTGGTCATGCCACTGGATTGGTAATCCAATGGACCCGGGTTCAAATCCCGATATGTCAATGGGAAGATATTATTGGGATTGAATTTGTGCTGTACCTAGTATCAGTGCATTACCACAAAGCCCACCGAAATGCCAAAAAAATACCCTCCTTGTTCCCTGATTAAATAACACTGTATGAATATTCCCATATTCATATGTTACAGTGGGACAATGCCTAGTGAGTTCACTGCTCAATAGGTGGCGTTCTGAGAGTGAGGGTCTGAGTCTGGAGGGTGTGACGGTGAAGCACTTGAACGAAGCAACCAGCCGCTTCAGAGATGGAGCTGCTTCGAGCCATGATGGATGCTTCACATGTCTCACTCCCCAGACTGGAACAAGACCTCACGGGCTTCACCGGGTTGAGCGGTGGAATGTACAGGCTCTCAGCCTATGCCCGAGAGGGAGTAGTTGGAATATAGAAAAAAAAAAAAATCGGTCATCCACATTTTGGACTAGGAACCATCTATGTATAACCTTCCAGCTTATGGGGTTAGTAACAAGTTGTTGTTATTGTAGTTCCCCAGACTGTCTGTCCGAACAGTCCCGAGTCTGGTTGACCGAAACTGCACCAGATGCTCGGGCCCCCGATGGGGCCAGGGTGAGATGAGATCTGTCTTTGAGAGTGCAGTGGTGGAGGGGATCATCAACCCACAGGCTTGCACCCCCGGGCCATTGCCCCCACCGTCCGCAACCCCCCTTGCAGTGCCACCCAATCGGGTCATCTAGTCAGCACTTAGAAGGAAAAGTAGTACAGTAAAAGAGAGAGACAGAAACGGCTAAGGTATGGTAGAGAATGCCAAACCTCAATCTGGATAGGACCAGCCCTCACTCATCAATATCAAGTTAATCAGATTAGTAAGAAGTATTGTATGGTTGTTGGGAGTCAAGATAGAGCCTATGGGGTGAGTAGGGCATTAAACAGAGTGGTAGTTATTTAGAATATCAGTAATTATCTAGGAATTTAATTAGCAAGTTGAAGATTAAAGTGGCAAAAGGGGACCTCGACTTCAGACTTGATGCTTTGGGTGTCCATCTTCCGTTTGTTGAGGTTTTAGAATGGGTAGGGAGAGCATCAGATTAATATAGGGGATAGGGGGGGGGGGACTATATGGATGTAGGGAGTCAAGCTAGCCTGATATTTGGGAGAAAGCAGCCTTTGGCCAAAAATAGTCAAACCCAACTATGATCATTTCTATCTACCTACTTATCTATCTATCTATCTATCTATTGGCTCGGGGGGGGGGGGGGGTAGTATTATTATAGTTTAAGGTGTAAAGTTGTTGTTGTTGTTCCCCAAGCTGCCTGGCCGAACAGCCCCAGGGCCCCGAGCAAGGCCAAGGCCATAACCAAGCGCCCCCACAGAACCCTCCCTGCCGACCACAATAAAGCCTGGGTGACCGAAGCCACTCCATGGCGGGCAGCTGAGGAAGGTACGGAAACGCCCGGGAAACCAAAGCCCCACCCAGGGCCCTGTGCCCCTCAGTAATTATGAAGAGAATTTTTTTTTTTTTTTTCTATGTGATTGAGGGAAGTAAAAGGCAGAACTGCCTATAGCGAGTGCCTCCCCCATAGTTGAGGGGCAAAGGAAAAATGTGACGCTTTGGCTTCCAATCTTGATAGATTGGGAGGTCAATCCAAGAGACGCCGTCACTTGAGATCTAGAAAATATATAAGTAAAAGGAACAGTCAGAGTAAGCTATGGGTATGGCAGAGATCGCTCATTTCTCACTCTGATAGACCAGCCCATCACCACATGACTAGAACCCAATCCTCTCAGCATCAGCTAGGAAAGGCCCTAGAAAGCCGCCTTTGGCGGGGGGATAGCTCCCCTATTTCAACCCCGTAAAGTTAACTATAATATCAAACTGGAGCTGTCTATCTATCTATCTATT
>CM064492.1:35638329-35658211 GCA_032716605.1 Paralithodes platypus
TGTGCATGGTTCTTTAACTGGCTTGATAGTGTAATGCATAAATGCGCGGAATATCGATGTGAGTGTCCTAGGTTCGAGTCCTTGGAGTGCCACATGTATTTGTTGATTTCATTAATTGAGTTTAGAAGTAAAGTTTGTTGGTGAAAATACATATATATATGATAGTTAGTTAAAATAGGACTTCAGAGGCTATCAACCCATCTGAATTATTAAGCCAGCACACTGTAAGTCAAGAATAGCATCAAGACTAGAGTCCCTTTTCGAGAACTCCAGTCCCTTCCCAAGTCTTGTTATTCTACCTCAAGAAGAATATGTGTACTACAACAGGACATGCAGTATTATTTCAGGAATTAAACTGTTGTAGGCATGTGTGAGTAAAAGTAGAATAGATTAGAGGACAAATAGGAAAAGAGAGAGAGAGAGAGAGAGAGAGAGAGAGAGAGAGAAAGAGAGAGAGAGAGAAAAAGAAAGAGAAAATAGAAAGAGAGAAAGAGAGAAAATAGAAAGAGGGAGAGAGAGAGAAAGAAAGAGAGAAAATAGAAAGAGAGAAAATAGAAAGAGAGAAAATAGAAAGAGAGAGAGAGAGAGAGAGAGGAACAAGACCATTTTTACTCCACCAGGATATAGTCACAAATTTATCAGTGTATATTTTGTCCTTGTGCTGTGGCCGACCAGGATATTGTGTCAACTCTATAACTTTATATTTAACTTTAACTTTAACTCACTCTCACTCACTCACTCACTCTCTCTCACTTTCTCTCTCTCTCTCTCTCTCTCTCTCTCTATATATATATATATATATATATATATATATATATATATATATATATATATTGCTTTAATAGATACTTATAATGTTTTAGTGTAGATAAATATAATTATGAATTAAATAACATGTGTAGTACTGCGTGTATGTGTGTGGAAGTGAATGTGTGTCTGTGTGATGTAATAATAATGATAATAATAAGAAGAAAAGAAGAAAAAGACAGAAGAAAGAGTTAATAATAATAAGAAGAAGAAGCAGAAAAATAATGAAGGTTGTATAATGGCCAGTGACCTTACCCAAAACTCGGTAGAGCGCATACCTCCGCCTACGCTGGCTTCTTCTTTACCATTAACCCCTTCTGTACCAGCGATGTCTTTTTAACTTTATGCTGGCTACTATTGAACCATTATATTTAGTTTAAAAAGGGCCTCCAGCAATTGACATGTTTCGAACTATTTAATTAAACCTTTTTACTGGTGATGGGCTGGTCTATCAGAGTGAGAACTGAGCGACCTCTGCCATACCCATAGCTTACTCTTACTATTCCTTTTACTTATATATTTTCTAGATCTCAAGTGACGGCGTCTCATCCGTGGATTGACCTCCCAATCTACCAAGATTGGAAGCTAAAGCGTCACATTTTTCCTTTGCCCCTCAACTTTCTCTTCATAATTGCTGAGGGGCACAGGGCCCTGGGTGGGGCTTTGGTTTCCCGGGCGTTTCCGCACCCTCCTCAGCTCCCCGCCATGATGTGGCTTCGGTTACCCAGGCTTTATTGTGGTCGGCAGGGAGGGTTCTGTGGGAGCGCTCGGTTATGGCCTTGGCCTTGCTCGGGGCCTTGGGGCTGTTCGGCCAGGCAGCATGGGGAACAACAACAACAACAACCCTTTTTACTACCACAGATCTTTCTTAAACTGCACACAATCGTCTTACTATAGCTAGAATAAAATTAAAAGGCGTAGCTGGCACAGAAGGGGTTAATATCGTAAACCTAAATTAAAAGGCGTAGCTGGCACAGAAGGGGTTAATATCGTAAACCTAAATTAAAAGGCGTAGCTGGCACAGAAGGGGTTAATATCGTAAACCTAAATTAAAAGGCGTAGCTGGCACAGAAGGGGTTAATATCGTAAACCTAAATTAAAAGGCGTAGCTGGCACAGAAGGAGTTAATATCGTAAACCTAAATTAAAAGGCGTAGCTGGCACAGAAGGGGTTAATATCGTAAACCTAAATTAAAAGGCGTAGCTGGCACAGAAGGGGTTAATATCGTAAACCTAAATTAAAAGGCGTAGCTGGCACAGAAGGGGTTAATATCGTAAACCTAAATTAAAAGGCGTAGCTGGCACAGAAGGGGTTAATATCGTAAACCTAAATTTTCTTCTGAAGCTGGATTCTAGGATATGATCCGAATCGCCTCATAAATTGAATCTTTCTTCCTTGGCGCATATCCTATCTGCACACCAAATTTCGCAAAAATCCGTTCATGACTGACTTTGCGAGATGCCGACCAAATTTCGTTAAGATCTCTCCATCGCCTCCTAAATTGAACCAAAAAATGTCTTGAAAATTGGTTCATAACACATCCTATCTAGATGCCGAACAAATTTCGTGAAAATCATCGGATCGCCTCCTAAATTTAATATCTTCGTGCAAGGCGCATATCCTATCTGCCCACCAAATATTGTAAAAATGTGTTAATAGCTTTGTGAGATATCTTGTATACAGACAAATATACAGACAAAAGGAGGCAATAGCATAACCTCCGTCCAACTTCACTGTCAGAGGTAATAATAATAGTGTGTGTGTGTGTGTGTGTCTGTGTGTGCGTGTGTGTGTGTGTCGTCAGCCTTAAAGTGATGTTGCTGTTCTATACTCTCTCTCTCTCTCTCTCTCTCTCTCTCTCTCTCTCTCTCTCTCTCTCTCTCTCTCTCTCTCTCTCTCTCTCTCTCTCTCTCTCTCTCTCTCTCTCTCTCTCTCTCTCTCTCTCATATCACTTCCCTGTTGCTAATCTCAATCACTTTCGCTTTTTTTTCCATATAGTTCTTCCATCCATCCATTCATTCAACCATGTTTTCATATAAGCATTCCTTCTACCATTCATTCGTTCATTGAACAATTCATTCAATCATTCAACCCTCAATTCATTCAATTAAACATCCATGCACTCGTCCAACCATCCATTCATTCAATTAACCATCCATTCATTCGTCCAACCATCCATACATTCATTTAACTATTAATTCATTCATTAATCAGTCTACCATTCATTCATTCGTCCAACCATCCATTCATTCAACTATTCATTCAATTAACCATCCATTCATTCGTCCAACCATCCATACATTAATTTAACTATTAATTCATTCATTTAATCAGTCTACCATTCATTCATTCGTCCAACCATCCATTCATTCAACTATTCATTCAATTAACCAACCATTCATTCGTCCAACCATCCATACATTCATTTAACTATTACTTCATTCATTTAATCAGTCTACCATTCATTCATTCGTCCAACCATCCATTCATTTAACTATTCATTCAATTAACCATCCATTCATTCGTCCAACCATCCATACATTCATTTAACTATTAATTCATTCATTTAATCAGTCTACCATTCATTCATTCGTCCAACCATCCATTAATTCAACTATTCATTCAATTAACCAACCATTCATTCGTCCAACCATCCATACATTCATTTAACTATTAATTCATTCATTTAATCAGTCTACCATTCATTCATTCATTCGTCCAACCATCCATTCATTCAACTATTCATTCAATTAACCATCCATTCATTCGTCCAACCATCCATACATTCATTTAACTATTAATTCATTCATTTAATCAGTCTACCATTCATTCATTCGTCCAACCATCCATTCATTCGACTATTCATTCAATTAACCAACCATTCATTCGTCCAACCATCCATACATTCATTTAACTATTAATTCATTCATTTAATCAGTCTACCATTCATTCATTCGTCCAACCATCCATTCATTCAACTATTCATTCAATTAACCATCCATTCATTCGTCCAGCCATCCATACATTAATTTAACTATTAATTCATTCATTTAATCAGTCTACCATTCATTCATTCGTCCAACCATCCATTCATTCAACTATTCATTCAATTAACCATCCATTCATTCGTCCAACCATCCATACATTCATTTAACTATTAATTCATTCATTTAATCAGTCTACCATTCATTCATTCGTCCAACCATCCATTCATTCAACTATTCATTCAATTAACCAACCATTCATTCGTCCAACCATCCATACATTCATTTAACTATTAATTAATTCATTTAATCAGTCTACCATTCATTCATTCGTCCAACCATCCATTCATTCAACTATTCATTCAATTAACCAACCATTCATTCGTCCAACCATCCATACATTCATTTAATCATTCATTCGTCCAACCATCCATTCATTCGTCCAACCATCCATTCATTCAACTATTCATTCAATTAACCAACCATTCATTCGTTCAACCATTCATTCAATCAACCTTCCATTCATTCATTCATCAATCCATCCATCCATCCATCCAACCAACCATATATTCGCTCAAACATCCATCCATTCAACCATGCTTTTATATAACAATTCATCCATCCATCCATCCATCCAACCATCCAGTCACTTAACCATCCAGTCAATCATTCATTAATTCAATCATCTCTTCAAACATTCACCCAACCATTCTTTTATATAACAATTCATCCATCCATCCAACCATCTATCCATCCAACCATCTATCCATCCAACCATCTATCCATCCAACCATCTATCCATCCAACCATCTATCCATCCAACCATCTATCCATCCAACCATCTATCCATCCAACCATCTATCCATCCAACCATCCATCCATCCAACCATCTATCCATCCAACCATCTATCCATCCAACCATCTATCCATCCAACTATTCATTGAGTTAACCATTCATTCAATCATCTCTTCAATCATTCACCCATTCACAAATTCAACCATTCATACACAAATTCAATCACCCATTCAACCATTCATCCAACCATTTACATACACTCTACAATCCTCTATATAGGTCAGTCAATGCTTGTGTCCATTCATGTACTGTACACCTTGTCAGTCAGTGTTAAGAGGAGATGGGTATTTTTTCTGGACCCCCTTCTCCCTCATGTTTAGCCCCATTGCTTTTGAGATTTTAAGACGTTCGCCCCATTTGTTTGGCGATTTTAAGAACTTTCGCCCCATTTCTGGCAATTATAAGACCTTTCGTGCCATTTAGGTGTTGATTTTTTCTTGGCGAGCGATAGCGAGCCTGCAATGTTAAGGGGAACCGGCTTTTCGCCGGGAAATTTGTCTACCGAAAAATATACACATTTTATCTTGAAAGGGGGTCTAGGGGGTGTAATTATAGGCTAAGCTTGACGGAGGTCTAGGGAACAAACTAAAACCTCCCCTTAATTCAACCCTTCACATACACTCTACACACCTACTATACAGGTATATAGGTCAGTCAGTCAATGTGTGTGTCCATTCATATACCGTACGCCGTGTCAGTCAGGGTTAAGCTCTTTATTTCATCATGCATTTCCACATTGTCCCGTCCATATGTCTGTGTGTGTGTGTGTGTTAAGGGGGTAGTGGCTGTTTGTTTGTTGTTTAATTTGGTATTTGTATATAGGCTATTATATATATTTATTATTTTGTTTAGTTTTCTCGCTAGACCTCCATCAAACTAAAAAACAAAAAACAAACCTAGACCCCTTTGAAGATAAATGTCCCAGCCGAAGGCCGGTTCCCTTAAAAATTACCGGGTCGCTATCGCTCGCCAGGAAAAATCGACACCTAAATGGCACGAAAGGTCTTAAAATTGACAACGACATGGATCGGAATGTCTTAAAATCGCCAAGCTAATGGGGCGAACGTCTTATAATCTGAAAACTAATGGGGCTAAACATGAGGAATGGGGGTCACAAAAGCGACCCATCTCCCCATAAGTTATCTATGTATCTCTCTAGTTAGCTGTTTGTATAATCTTCGTTTCTGTTCATTGATCTACTTATCCATATGTGATCATGCGTTTCCACTGTGACCCTTCCAGCTGTCTGTCTGTCTGTACTATATGTGTTTATGTCTGTTTGTTCGTGTGTCTGTCTGTCTATTAACCCCTTCTGTACCGGCTACGTCTTTTTAACTTTATTCTGGCTACTATTAGACGATGTGTGTGCAGTTTTAAGAAGGCCTCCAGCAATTAACAGGTTCGAAGTATCTCTCTTAACCCTTTTTACTACCATAGATCCTTCTTAAACTGCACAAAATCGCCTAAACATAGCTACAATATAATCGAAAACACGTCGTTGGTAAAGAAGGGGTTAAGCTATTATCTGTCTGTACATCTGTTTATTTAGTTATTTACCTATGTATCTTTTCGTTCTAACTCTACATTTGTTTGTCTATCTGTTTATCTCCAAGTTCATTGCGTGTCTGTCTATCTAATCGATCTACTTATCTATCTATCTATCTATATATCTATCCGTCCATCCATCTATCTATCTAGCTATCCATTTATCTATCTATCTGTCTGTCTGTCCGTCCATCTTTCTATCATCTATCCATTTATCTATCTATCGATCTATCTATCTATCTATCTATCTATATATCTATCTATCCATCCATCCATCCATCCATCTATTTATCTATCTGTCTATCTATCTATCTATCTATCTGTCTATCTGTCTGTCCATCTATCTATCATCTATCCATTTATCCATCTATTTATCTATCTATCTATCTATTTATATATCCATCTATCTATCTATCCGTCCATCTATCCATCTATCTATCCATCTATCTATCCATCTATTATCCATCTATCTATCCATCTATTTATCCATCTATCTATCCATCTATTTATCCATCTATCTATCTATCTATTTATCTATCCATCCATCCATCCATCTATCTATCTATCCGTCTATCTATCCATCTATTTATACATCTATCTATCTATCTGACCCACGTTCCTAACTCTTAGTCTCCGTGACCCTTTATTGATTTGTGTTATACTCCTTCCTCGCCCCCCCCCCATCCCCCCACCACCCCACCCCTTCCCTCCCCACCTCCCTTTCTACTCCCTCCCATATTCTTCCTCCCCCTCCTCCTCCCCCCTAATCCCTCCCCTCCTTCCCCCCCTCCTTACTCCCCCTTTCTACCCATTCTCTCTAGCCTTATTTATATTATTAATATCATTATTAATATTGTTATTATTATTATTATTATTATTATTATCATCATCCCTTTATATTCCCCTTCTATCTCATGTTGTCTATCTACCTCCCTCCCTCTCTCTCTCCCTCCCTCCCTCCCTACTTACCTACCTACCTACCTACCTACCTCCCTCCATCCATCCATCCATCCATCTCTACCTACCCTACCTACCTCCCTCCCTCCTCTTCCCTCCCCTCCCTCCTCCCTTCCCTCCCTACCTACTACCTACCTACCTACCTACCTCCCTCCCTCCCTCCCTCCCTCCCTCCCTCCCTCCCTCCCTACCTCCCTACCCTTTATCTCTCAATTTGTCCATCTGTATATCTGGCCACCTACCTACCTACCTACCTAACTACCTACCCTTTATCTCTCAATGTGTCCTTCTGTATATCTGGCCACCTACCTACCTAACTACCTACCCTTTATCTCTCAATGTGTCCATCTGTATATCTGGCCACCTACCTACCTACCTACCTAACTACCTACCCTTTATCTCTCAATGTGTCCATCTGTATATCTGGCCACCTACCTACCTAACTAACTACCTACCCTTTATCTCTCAATGTGTCCATCTGTATATCTGGCCACCTACCTACCTACCTACCTAACTACCTACCCTTTATCTCTCAATTTGTCCATCTGTATATCTGGCCACCTACCTACCTACCTACCTCCCTCCCTCCCTCCCTCCCTCCCTCCCTAACTACCTACCTACCTACCTACCTCCCTACCCTTTATCTCTCAATGTGTCCATCTGTATATCTGGCCACCTACACCTACCTACCTAACTACCTACCCTTTATCTCTCAATGTGTCCATCTGTATATCTGGCCACCTACCTACCTACCTACCTACCTACCTCCCTACCCTTTATCTCTCAATGTGTCCATCTGTATATCTGGCCACCTACCTACCTACCTACCTAACTACCTACCCTTTATCTCTCAATGTGTCCATCTGTATATCTGGCCACCTACCTACCTACCTACCTAACTAACTACCTACCCTTTATCTCTCAATGTGTCCATCTGTATATCTGGCCACCTACCTACCTACCTACCTAACTACCTACCCTTTATCTCTCAATTTGTCCATCTGTATATCTGGCCACCTACCTACCTACCTCCCTCCCTCCCTCCCTCCCTAACTACCTACCTACCTACCTACCTCCCTACCTCCCTACCCTTTATCTCTCAATGTGTCCATCTGTATATCTGGCCACCTACCTACCTACCTACCTCCCTACCCTTTATCTCTCAATGTGTCCATCTGTATATCTGGCCACCTACCTACCTACCTACCTACCTCCCTACCCTTTATCTCTCAATGTGTCCATCTGTATATCTGGCCACCTACCTACCTACCTACCTAACTACCTACCCTTTATCTCTCAATGTGTCCATCTGTATATCTGGCCACCTACCTACCTAACTATCTACCCTTTATCTCTCAATGTGTCCATCTGTATATCTGGCCACCTACCTAACTACCTACCTAACTACCTACCCTTTATCTCTCAATTTGTCCATCTGTATATCTGGCCACCTACCTACCTACCTACCTCCCTCCCTCCCTCCCTCCCTCCCTAACTACCTACCTATCTACCTACCTACCTCCCTACCCTTTATCTCTCAATGTGTCCATCTGTATATCTGGCCACCTACCTACCCACCTCCTCCCTCCCTCACTCCCTCCCTACTCTACCTACTACTACCTACTACCCACTACCCTACCCTACCCTACCCTACCCTACCCTACCCTACCCTACCCTACCCTACCCTACCCTACCCTACCCTACCCTACCCTACCCTACCCTACCCATCCCACATATTTTTCTTCCGTCCCTACTAATACTCTTCTTGTGTGTGTTATGACCCACTATATATTTCTGCCTTATTAGTTTGCTATCAATCTTCTAATATTCTATCCCTTCCTGTTTCTTATATGTTTCTTATTTTCTCCTCTTCCTCATCTTTCCTTCTTTTCTTGCTTTCTCTTCCTTCCTTCCTTCCTTCCTTCATTCATTCATTCATTTTCTTGCTTTCTCTTCATTCATTCATTCATTCATTCATTCCTCCCTCCCTCCCTCCCTTCCTTCCTTCCTTCCTTATTTATTTATTTCCTCTTCCCCCATCTATCTTCCTTCCTTCCTCTTCCTCCCTCCTCCTATCTTTCTTCTTCCTCCTCCTCCTCCTCCTCCTCCTCCTCCCCCTCCTATCTTTCTTCTTCCTCCTCCTATCTTTCTTCTTCCTCCTCCTTTTCCTTCTTCTTCCTCCTCTTCCTCCTCCTCCTCCTCCCTCCTCCAGCTTCCTCCTCCTCCCCCTCCCCCTCTTCCTCCTCTGTCTCCTCGTCTCCAGTGTCCCTTTTATGTCGTTTTATTTCTTGGAAAGGAGAGAGAGAGGGAGTGAGAGAGAGAGGTAGTACAAAGGAGTACAAAGGAAATCAAGCAACAACAGGTCTAGTGACCCTTCTAGGCTGCTTGTCCTCCAAAACACTGAGGATCAAGTGTCCAAACAGTGGTTTAGAGTGGGTAAGGGAACATTGGAAAGGGAACTAATGTCCGTGGCAGGATTAGGAAGTTAGTAGGGGACAGATGGGTTAGTAACTGAGGGGGGATAAAATAAAGTTATTAATTTACAAACGCAGTCAGTCGCGGGTTGATGCGAGATATTTGTCTAGGCGAAGTTTAAATGAATCAACGGTGCTGCAGTCTATAACGTCTCGGGGAAGCCCATTCCACAAGTTGACAACTCGATTGAAGAAGAAATTCTTAGATTCGTGTGAGTTAAAAGATTTACCAATAATTTTGCAACCGTTTCCCCGCGTGTAATTAGATTGGTCGATAGTGAAGTACTTACTACAGTTCATATTGTCGATGGCTTTGATGATTTTGAACACTTGAATTAAGTCACCTCTTAATCTGCGCTGGGTTAAAGGAAATAGATTTAATTCTCTAAGACGCTCTTCGTATGGTTTGTTCTTTAGGCTAGGTATCATTTTGGTAACTCTACGTTGAACTCGTTCTAGCTTGTTTATATCTTTTTGGAAATAAGGGCACCAGGATTGAACCCAGTATTCCAGAAGAGGGCGGACTAAGTGATTGTAAAGGGTTAGGATAACTTCTTTGGATTTATGCTCAAATGACCTGCCTATAAAGCCAATTATTTTGTTTGCCTTCTTAACAACTTCTAAACATTGTTGACTCGGTTTTAGGTTACTCGATATTGTTACTCCCAGATCGGTTTCTCTGTTTACATTCTTAAGCTGAGTGCCATTCATCGAATAGTTTGCTTTCTCATTTAGGTATCCGATATGTAGTACTTTACATTTATCCGCATTGAAACTCATTTGCCAAATTTGGGCCCAACATGACAATTTATCTAGATTGTGTTGCATATCGTCAACTTGTTCTTTTGAGAGTACGCTATTTGCAATTTTTGTATCGTCAGCAAATTTTGAGATTGTACAGGTGAGACCCTCATCTATATCGTTGATGTAAATTAGAAAGAGAATTGGTCCTAGTACCGATCCCTGGGGTACCCCGCTACTTACATTGGTCCATTTAGATGCCTTACCGTTTATGACTACTCTTTGCTTTCTGTCGCCGAGCCAATTTTCTATCCATTTCAACACACCGTCTTGTATTCCATGCGCTTTTAGTTTTAGCAGTAAACGTTTGTGGGGAGAGAGAGAGAGAGAGAGAGAGAGAGATGAATGAGGAAGTAAAGATAAATAAAATTATATATATAGGAAATTAAATGCTTAGAGAAAGAAGGAGGGGAGACGGAGAGGAAATATATTAAATTGTGAAGAGATGAAATGAAAAGGGATGGAAGGCAAAAATGAGAGAGAGCGAGAGAGTGTGTGTGTGTGTGTGTAAATAATTGAGTGAGTGCGAGTTTGTGTGCATGAATGTGAGAAAGAGTAAGATTTAGAGAGAGAGAGAGAGAGAGAGTAATGCGGAGGAAGTTTAATAGTTTGTAATATACTGTAGATGACGAAAATATAAAATAATGTAAGGTATTAGTTTTTTTCTGAACCACCACCTGCCTCAAGTTTAGTCCCATTAGCTATGAGATTTTAAGACGCTCGCCCCATTAGTTTAGCGATTTTAAGGCCTTTCTCCTCATTTCTGTGTCAATATTAAGACCTTTCGTGCCATTCAAATGTTTTTCTAGCGCGATGTAATAGCGTGCTTGTGATTTAGTAGGAGTTTTATGCCGAAAAATTTAAATTTTTATGGGGGGGGAAACTTGGGGGTGTTTCTTAAGCTTGATGGAGGTTTAGGGAGCAATCTAAAAATTATATAATATAAACAAAAAAGTAAAAGCAAAATAACTCACTTTTAAAGCTTCTAGAAAATATGAAGGGGTAAAAATTTGAAGAGGAATTGGAAGCATATTATAATATAAAGCGAGAGAGAGAAAATAGAAATAATAAAAACAAACATTAAAGCAAAAAGAAGAGGAAAGAGTTAAAAAGCCTAAGAAATGAAAAGATAATATGAGAGAGAGAGAGAGAGAGAGAGAGAGAGAGAGAGAGAGAGAGAGAGAGAGAGAGAGATAAGCAAAAAGAAGTGGAGAGGGAGTTAATAAATCCTCAAGCTTCAAGAAAATATATAAGGATGAATTTGAGAAAAATGGACAGAAAAAAAGAAAGAAAGACAAAAACTGGAGCTCTAAGGGTCTCTCTTTCACACTCTCCGACCCTCTTCCTCACTGCTGATCCTCTCCCAACACCCAAGAGAGAGAGAGAGAATATAGAAGATAAAAAATACATATAAAGGTCCATCTTTCTCACTGCTGATCCTTTCCCAACACCCCAGGGAGAGAGAATGTGTGAGTGTGTGTGTGTGTGTGTGTGTGTATACAATAATTGCTGGTTAATTGTTCACTTGCATCCGTGAGTCTGAGTTTTTCTTAACCTAGGTACAGTACAATGGGTATTCTACCTTAACAACGAGGTCACATGCGACCTTTGGCGACTGTGAGGTGCCGAGTTCCCACCATAGTACATACGAAGATGCACTGATGAGAAGGCTAACACACGCTGATAGTTGAGCAGCTTGGTTAGGGAGGGACCACGATACAATGCTCTCCATTAGGATAGCCTAGAAAATAAATATCGGATTCAGGGGGACTCGAACCCTCGACCTTGCGGTCAGCATACAGCGCCTTAGACCACTCGGCTAACCTCTGAGTGTGTGTGTGTTTGTGTGAGACTTAAGATAGAAATAACCAAATAATATACAAAAAAAAAAACTCAGGGGAGATGAGCGTACAGTATTTATATCCTCATTTACTGTATATATTTATATGCTCATTTACTGTATATATTTATATCCTCATTTACTGTATATATTTATATCCTCATTTACTGTATATATTTATATCCTCATTTACTGTATATATTTATATCCTCATTTACTGTATATATTTATATCCTCATTTACTGTATATATTTATATCCTCATTTACTGTATATATTTATATGCTCATTTACTGTATATATTTATATGCTCATTTACTGTATATATTTATATGCTCATTTACTGTATATATTTATATCCTCATTTACTGTATATATTTATATCCTCATTTACTGTATATATTTATATCCTCATTTACTGTATATATTTATATCCTCATTTACTGTATATATTTTGTTTATCATTGTTTTAGTTTTCTCCCTAGGCCTCCATCAAGCTTGAAAAAACCAAGAGCCTCCTACAAAATAAATTTCTACATTTTTCGATATCAAAATGTCAGTTTCTCTTAAATTACAGGCTCACTATCGCTTGCCAGGAAAAAAATCGACGCCTAAATGACACAAAAGTCTTAATGTCAAAGAAATGGTACGGAAGATTTTAAAATCGCCAAACTAATGGGCCGACCGTCATAAAATCTGAAAACTAATGGGGCTAAACATGAGGAAGAAGGGGGACCAGCAAAAAGGTCCATCTCCCCTTAAGATAAAAATTCAGATAAAACAATGAAGGTGTTTTACACTCTGACCTCTACCTCACTGCTGATCCTGTTGCAATACCCCAGGGAGAGTGTGTGTGTGTGTGTGTGTGTGACTGTGTGTGGTAGTTGTGATAATGACAAGTGATGGCGGTTGTGTTCTTATAGTGACTAATTGGTGTGTGTGTGTGGTAGTTGTGATAATGACAAGTGATGGCGGTTGTGTTCTTAGTGACTAATTGGTGTATACATATGTGTGTGTGTGTGTGTGTGTGACTGGGTGTGTGTGTGTGTGGTAGTTCTGATAATGACAAATGATGGTGGTTAATTGCTTTCTTAGTGACTAATTGGTGTGTGTGTTTGTGACTGTGTGTGTGTGTGTGTGGTAGTTGTGATAATTACAAGTGATGGCGGTTGTGTTCTTAGGGACTAATTGGTGTATGTGTGTGAGAGAGAGAGAGAGAGAGAGAGAGAGCAGGATATGGAATTGTATTTGTGGATACAAGGCAGGAAATTAGGAATGATTGAGTTAGGCCTCTGGAAAGGAAAATGGTGAGTTAGGAAAATAGTTTACGAGTTACCGTATACCGGTATATAAGATTTAAAAGAAAGGGAAGATTAAGAACAAGCACAATAATAACCCCAAAGAAGGAATACAAAGACAAAACTATATTGAAGGAATAATGCAAAAATAATAAAGAGAGAGAGAGAGGGAGGGGGGGAGGGAGAAAGATTCATATTGTATAGAGAAAAATAGTCAAGTTGAATTTAAAGAAAGAAGACAGAAGGGAAGAATACACACACACACACACACACACACACACACACACACACACACACACACACACACACACACACCTCCCCGTGGCGTAACTGATAGTGCGTCTGGCTCACAACCAGAAAGTCCCGGGTTCGAGACCCGGGCGGGGAAGAGACATTTGGACAAGTCTCCTAACGGTGTAGCCTCTGTTCACCTAGCAGTATAAATAGGGACCTGGTATAAGTGGACGAAGTTGTGACGTCCCATCTGGGGTTGGTGATCGGTTACAAGGTGAGATGGGTATCGTACTGGTCAACCTAAGCTACTGGTCAACCTAAGCCTTCGGGTGAGACTGGTACCGTAGTGAGAATGGTATCGTACAGATTAACCCTAAGCCTTCGTTTCCAGATGTCGCCAATTGGCTAAAATACAGACTACACACACATCCACAGCCATTCCAACGATACATAAACACTTAACATGCATTTCACGCAATACATTCCCAGTTAAGGAGGCGCGATAATAATGAGCTTAGCTCGCATTGCGTAGATTCCGCTTGACGAACAAGCAAGTGAGTGAGGTGAACACACACACACGCATCCAGGCGGTGGTGTGTTTATCGGTACACACGTTAATTATGCATGCTTACGAGTACATTTCTCGATTTTTAAACCTAAATATAACTATCTAGATAAAACCTAATCTAACCTAACCTACCTAACCTAACCTAACTTACCTAACCTAACCGAAAACACTCCATTTCAACGCATTTTAAAGAGGTGTGTACTGTCGCCCCAAACCTCATGTACCTGCAAACCTACATATTTAGTCAATTTTGTACCTTCAAGCACACCACCGCTTGTCCACACACACACACACACACACACACACACACACACACACACACACACACACACACACACACACACACACACACACACACACACACACACACACACACACACACACACACACACACACACACACACACACACACACACACACACAGCCCGTAGCCTAGTAGGTAGAGCTCTCGCCTCACACACGAGGGGTCGGGGGTTCAATCCCGGCCGGGCGGAGACAAATTGGGCTTGTCTCCTTTCATGTGTTAGCCTCAGTTCACCTAGCTGTAAATAGATACCTGGAATAAGTGGACGACGTTGTGACGTCCCATCTGGGGTTGGCAAAAATGGTACAAGGCGAGATGGGTATCATATGGTTCACCTAAGCTGATGGCTACCTAAGCCTTCGGGCGAGACGGTACCGTCTATAGTGAGAATGGTACCATACAGATCCACCCTAAGCCTTCGTTTCCGATGTCGCCAATTGGCTAAAAATACAGACTACACACACATCCACAGCCATTCCAACGATACATATAACACCTACACATATAGGAGGCGGGAAATAACGAGCATGCTCACTCCCGCAATACAACTAGAGTAAGTACAACTAGAGTAAGTACACACACACACACACACACACACACACAGAAACTAGGGAAATTGCTTATGAAGAGTGATACAAGGAAATTAAAACTGAGAGAAAGCATTAGTGAAGTAATGAGAGAGAGAGAGAGAGAGCGAGGGAGAGGGAGAGGGAGGGAGGGGGTGAAAATGGAAGGGAGTAGTGTGAGGTTAGAAAGAAAGAGAAATAATAAGAAAAAAATGAGAGAAAGAGTGAGAGAGAGGGAGGGGTGAGATTTGAGAGACACAGGAAATACATGGAATTATGAGAGAGAGAGAGAGAGAGAGAGAGAGAGAGAGAGAGCTATAGAGAGAGCTAACTCAATACCATCCTTGAGAGTCCACCTAATACACGTGATAAACATGTTTTTGTTAGGGCCAAATTTCCAGCCCTTATTATCACCCATTGTATTCTGGGCAGCAGTAGACGATTTGATTAGGTTTTGGAAGGATCTGTGAACTCAACAAATGTCTTAAGGGGGTAGTGTATGTTTATGTATTGTTTATGTATGTGTATGTTTATGTATTGTTTATGTATGTGTATGTTTATGTATTGTTTATGTATGTGTATATTTATGTATTGTTTATGTATGTGTATGTTTATGTATGTGTTTATGTATGTTTATGTATGTTTATGTATGTGTTTATGTATGTTTATGTATGTGTATGTTTATGTATGTGTATGTTTATGTATTGTTTATGTATGTGTATGTTTATGTATGTGTTTATGTATGTGTATGTTTATGTATTGTTTATGTATGTGTATGTTTATGTATGTGTATGTTTATGTATGTGTTTATGTATGTGTATGTTTATGTATGTGTATGTTTATGTATGTGTATGTTTATGTATGTGTTTATGTATGTGTATGTTTGTTTATGTATGTGTGTTTATGTGTATGTTTATGTATGGGTTTATGTATGGGTTTATGTATGGGTTTATGTTATGTGTATGTTTATTATGTTTATGTATGTGTATGTTATGTATGTGTATGTTATGTATGTGTGTGTTTATGTATGTGTACTGTATGTTATGTATGTGTTTATGTATGTGTATGTTTATGTATTGTTTATGTATGTGTATGTTTATGTATTGTTTATGTATGTGTATGTTTATGTATGTGTTTATGTATGTGTGTATGTTATGTGTATGTTATGTATATGTATGTTATGTATGTATGTATGTATGTGTATGTTTATGTATGTGTTTATGTAGGTGTATGTTTATGTATGTTTATGGATGTATGTGTATGTTTATGGATGTCTGTTATGTATGTGTATGTGTATGTATGTGTATGTTTATGTAGGTTTTGTATGTATGTATGTATTGTTTATGTATGTGTGTTTATGTATGTGGATGTTTATGTATTGTTTTATGTATGTGTGTGTTTATGTATGTGTACTGTATGTTATGTATGTGTGTATGTATGTATGTTTATGTATGAATGTGTAGTTTATGTATGTATGTTATGTTGTGTTTATGTATGTTTGTATGTTTATGTATGTTTGTATGTTTATGTATGTTTGTATGTTTATGTATGTTTGTATGTTTATGTATGTTTGTATGTTTATGTATGTGTATGTTTATGTATGTGTTTATGTATGTGTATGTTTATGTATTGTTTATGTATGTGTATGTTTATGTATGTGTATGTTTATGTATGTGTTTATGTATGTGTATGTTTATGTATTGTTTATGTATGTGTATGTTTATGTATGTTTATGTATGTGTTGTTTATGTATTTAGTTATGTATGTTTAATGTGTATGTTTTGTATGTGTGTGTTTATGTATGTGTATGTATGTGGGTTTATGTATGTGTTATGTATGTGTATGTTATGTATGTTTATGTATGTGTATGTTTATGTATGTGTATGTTTATGTATGTGTATGTTTATGTATTGTTTATGTATGTGTATGTATTGTTTATGTATGTGTATGTTTATGTATTGTTTATGTATGTGTATGTTTATGTATGTGTTTATGTATGTGTATGTTTATGTATGTGTTTATGTATGTGTATGTATGTTATGTGTGTATGTTTCTGTATGTGTTTATGTATGTGTATGTTTATGTAGTGTTATGTATGTATGTTTATGTATGTTATGTATGTGTTTATGTATGTGTATTATGTATGTGTTTATGTATGTATTTATGTATGTGTGTGTTGAATGTAGTATGTGTTTTTTATGTTTGTTTATGTATTTGTTGTTTATGTATGTATGTATGTATATGTATGTTTATGTATGTATATGTATGTGTATGTATGTATATGTATGTGTATGTATGTATATGTTGTGTATGTATGTGTATGTATATATGTGTATGTATGTATGTTTATGTATGTGTTTATGTATGGTTGTTTATGTATGTATGTATGTATGATTGTTTATGTCTGTGTATTTATGTATTGTTATGTATGTGTATATTTATGTATGTTTTATGTATGTGTATGTATGTATTGGTTTATGTATTGGTATGTTTATGTATTGTTATGTAGTGTTGTTATGTATGTTTATGTGTATGTGTATGTTTATTGTTTATGTATGTTTATGTATTGTTTATGTATGTGTATGTTTATGTATGTGTTTATGTATGTGTATATTTATGTATTGTTTATGTATGTATATATTTATTTATTTATTTATTTATTATTGTTATTTTAGTTTCCTCCCTAGACCTCTATCAAGCTTGAAAAAAATACTCCCAAGACCCCCTTTCGAGATATATGTGTACATTTTTCGGCCGGTTCCTCTTAAACTACAGGCTCGCTATCGCTCGCCAAAAAAAAACATCTAAATGGCACTAAAGGTCTTGAAAATGGGGCGTCTTGAAGGGGTTGAGGAAGAGAGAGAGAGAGAGAGAGAGAAGCAACAAGTTAGGTCGATAAAGGAAGAAAGGAGGTTAACACTCTCTCTCTCTCTCTCTCTCTCTCTCTCTCTCTCTCTCTCTCTCTCTCTCTCTCACCTTCCCGCACCTCTCTCGCTCTCTCCTCTCTCCTCTCCTCTCGTCTCCTCTTCTCTCTCTCTCTCTCTCTCTCTCTCTCTCTCTCTTTCTTTTAGATGGCTGCAATAGGCCCCAGTATGAAGTTTAGATGTCCTCGGAGAATCTCTGTGCCTCGTGTGTATATATATATACTGTATATATATATATTTTATAATGGGAGAGAGAGAGAGAGAGAATGGTTAACTTCTCATAAAGCTTGCCATTCACTCTTAAGGAGGGTAGTGCTTGTGTTTTGGTCTATGTATTTATTTATTTATGTATTTTTGAGTTTCCTTGCGAGACCTTCATCAATTTTAATATAACACCCCCTAGACCCCCTTTCAAGATAAATGTATACATTTTCCGGTAGAACAATTTATCTTGAAGGAGCCTGGGGGGGGGGGGGGGGGGCGGTATTTTAAGCTTGATGGAGGTCTATGGAGGAAACGGGAAAAAAAAAATATATATATATATATATATGAGCAAATATATACGACCATCCCCCTTAACCCCTTCTGTACCGGCGACGTCTTTTTAGATTTTTCTGACTACCGTTAGCCAATGTTATTCAATTTAAAAAGGGCCTCCAGCAATAAACAGGCTTCGAACATTCTCACTTAACCCTTTTTGCTACCACAGATCCTTCTTAAACTTCACAAAATCATCTAAATATAGCCAGAGTAAAATGTAACAGACTACGCCGGTACAGCAGGGGTTAAGTATTGATAAATTATCTTTAATTATTTCCAGTTCATACCATATGGTATGCTGTACAATAATCCGGGGAAGTACAAAGATAAATAAACTCCTCGAGTTATATTGGTAGTGCTTGAGTACTTGCGAGTTTTCTTGCTATAATCAATTTTAGGCCGTAAACATCGATATTAAACAGAACTATAATAATAATGTAGGTTTCTAATGCATAGAAAGTATGTTGAATTTTATTTTATGTATATACTGTATACACTCATTCCAACCGCCTTTAGCTAATATAGATGTTTATAGCTCTAACTTCCATACATCCTGAAACTCACTAGTGGTCATTTGTGTTTTCCTTATAATTTAATAGATAGGTTTAATATTACCAATTCAATTGTATATGGTTATGTTATGATGGGCACTTTAATTTAAATTTCTTACCCAGGGGTTATTTTTATCCGTGAGGGAAAATGCTTGTGAGAAGAACAAGAGAATGACAGAAAGGGAAGGGAGGGGAGGAGAGGGTGAATGTTAACACATATACTGTATGTAAATATGAGAGAGAAACAGAGAGAGACAGAGTTACAACTTACAAGGAATAGTTAATATTTCAAAGACCTTGTTGTTCATTCTGGAAAGTTACTTTAAGTGGAAATAGAGATACAATAAATAATTAGTATCTCAATGACCTTGAGGTCCATTCATGGGATTTACTAAGTGGAAAGCGAGAGATTGTTTAGTTCACTACACTCATTACAGTGTGCACAATACTGTCTACTCTCTTCTTGAACTGCTTTACTTAAAAACTATTTACAACTTCCAAGGGAAGTTTGTTCCAGGTTGAACAGGTTCTTAAATCTGAATAGATTTCCCACACATAGCCTACAAGTGCTTAACATTGTTCAGTTCTAACCTTCCAACAAATGGTTTGTGTATTATATTCATATTGAGGCTAT